>JAENJI010000329.1:0-43375 GCA_018901935.1 Pugionium cornutum | reverse complement strand
TTATAAATGAAACATAATGAATGACATCATGCAGTTTGGGATAGATTGGACATTTTGGAGAGTTTTTCATACCTATTTCAAACTCAAATATTGTCACAATATTGAAAATTAGGGTAGCTTAACGTGGGCGTTGGATTCATGTCATTTTGAGCTCTAAATCAAATATTAAAGATGATTTAGTCTGTACATGTCAAGTTTATCAGGTAGTTAAAATAATCATTCTAAACTAATCATTGGTGCTCCCTGAGAAAAGGTTTACAAATGAAGCATAGTGCATGGCATCCAACAGTTTTGGATAGATTGGCTTACATGGAGGCTTTGTCGTAGCTATTTGGGTCTTAAATTTAATCACAATATAGAAATTTGAGCAAGCTTAACGTGAGCGTTGGATTCAGGTCATCCTGAACTCTAAATCAAAAGTTTCGTAGAATTTACTATGGATATGTCAAGTTGATCGGCCACTTAAGTGAGAATTCTAACCTGATCATTGGTGCTCCTTGAGTAGAGGCTTATGAAGGAAGCATAATACATGGGATCACACAGTTTTGGATACATTGGATTACTTGGAAGCTTTGTCGTAGCTCTTTCAGTCTCAAATGTTGTCACAATATTGAAATTGAGCCATATTAACGTGGGCGTTGGATTCATATCATTTTGAGCTCTAAATCAAATATTAATGATAATTTAGTCCGTACATGTCAAGTTGATAAGCTAGTTAAAATGATCATTCTGAACAAATCATTGGTGCTCACTGAGAAAAAGTTTACAAATGAAGCTTAATGCATGACATCACACAGTTTCGGATAGATAGGATTAGTAGGAGGCTTTGTTGTAGCTCTTTCAGTCTCAAATATTGTCACAATATTGAAAATTGAGATAGATTAATGTGGGCATTGGATTCATGTCATTTTGAACTCTAAATCAAATGTTAAAGATGATTTAGTGCGGACATGTCAAGTTGATCAGCGAGTTAAAACGCTCATTCTAAACTGATCATTGGTGCCAATTGAGGAAAGGTTTACAAATGAAGGATAATACATGGCATCACGCAGTTTGGGAAAGATTGGATTACTTGGAGGTTTTGTTGTAGCTATTTCGGCCATAAATTTTGTCATAATATAGTATATTGAGCTAGTTTAATGTGGTCGTTGGTTTCATGTCGTTCTAAACTCTAAATCAAAAGTTTCGGATGTTAGTGCGGACATGTCAAGTTGATCGGCCAGTTAAATAATAATTCTAAATTGATCATTGGTGCCCCTTAGGTAAAGGCGTATAAATGAAGTATAATGGCATCAGGCAGTTGGGATTCATTGGATTACTTGGAGGCTTTGTTGTAGCTCTTTAAGCCTCAAAGGTTGTCACAATATTGAAAATTGAGATAGATTAACTTGGGCGTTGGATTCATGTGATTATGAGCTCTAAATCAAATATTAAATGCGATTTAGTCCAGATATGTACGGTTAATCAGCTAGCTAAAATGATCATTATAAACTGATCATTGGTGCTCACTAAGAAAAGGTTTACAAATGAAGCATAGTGTATGATATCCAGCAGTTTGGGATAGATTGGATTAGTTGGAGGCTTTTTCCTAGCTATTTGGGTCTTAAATTCAATCACAATATAGAACATTTAGCTAGCTTAACGTGAGCGTTGTGTTCGTGTCATTCGGAACTCTAAATCAAAAGATTCGGACGATTTAGTGTGGACATGCCATGGTTTTCAGCCAGTTAAATGAGAATTTTAAACTGATCATTGGTGCTCCTTGAGTATAGGCTTATAAATGAAGCATAATGCATGGCATCACACAATTTGGGATACATTGGATTACTTGGAGGCTTTGTTGTAGCTCTTTTAGTCTCAAAATGTTGTCACAATATTGACAATTGAACTAGATTAACGTGGGCGTTGGATTTATGTCATTTTGTGCTCTAAGTCAAATGTAAGAGATGATTTAGTACGGACATGTCAAGTTGATCATCTAGTTATAATGATCAATTTAAACTAATCATAGGTTCTCACTGAGCAAAGGCTTACAAATGAAGCTTAATTCATGGCATCCAGCAGTTTGGGATAGATTGGATTACTTGGAGGCTTTCGCATTGCTATTTGGGGCTTAAATTTAATCACAATATAAGCAATTGAGCTAGTTTAACGTGCTCGTAGGATTCATGTCGTTCGGAACTCTAATTCCAAAGTTTCGGACGTTAGTGCGGACATGTCATGTTCATCGGCCAGTAAAATGATAATTCTAAACTGATCATTGGTGCTCCCTGTGTAAAGGCTTATAAATGAAGCATAATGCATGGCATCACACAGTTGGGATTCATTGGATTACTTGGAGGCTTTGTCGTATCTCTTTAAGCCTCAAATGTTGTCATAATATTGAAAATTGAGCTAGATTAACATGGGCGTTGGATTCATGTCATTTTGAGCTCTAAATCAAATATTAAAGACGATTTAGTCCGGACATGTCAACTTAATCAGCTAGTTAAAATGATCATTGTAAACTGATCATTGGTGCTTAGTGAATGGCATCCAGCAGTTTAGGATATTTTGGATAACTTGGAGGATTTGTCCTAGCTATTTGGGTCTTAAATTTAATCAAGATATAGAAAATTGAGCTAGCTTAACGTGAGCGTTGGATTCAAGTCATTCTTAACACTAAATCAAAAGTTTCGGATGATTTAGTGTGGAAATGTCAAGGTTATCGGCCATTTAATGAGAATTCTAAAATGTTCATTGGTGCTCCTTGAGTAAAGGTTTATAATGAAGCATAATGCATGTCATCACGCAGTTTGGGATACCTTGGATTACTTGGAAGCTTTGTCATAGTTCTTTCAGCCTCAAAATTTGTCACAATATTGAAAATTGAGTTAGATTAATTGGGTGTTGGATTCATGTCATTTTAAGCTCTAACTAAAATGTGAAATACAATTTAGTCCAGACATGTCAAGTTGATCAGCTAGTGATAATGATGATTTTCAACTAATCATTGGTGCTCATTGAGTAAAGGTTTACAAATGAAGCATAATGCATGGCATCCAGCAGTTTGGGATAGATTGAATTACTTGGAGGCTTTGGCATAGGTATTTTGTTCTTAAATTTAATCACAATATAGAAAATTTAACTAGTTTAACATCGTTGTTGGATTCGTGTCATTCTGAACTCTAAATCAGAAGTTTTGGACATTAGTGCGAACATGTCAAGTTGATCGGCCAGTTAAATGATAATTCTACACTCATCATTTGTGCTCCTTGTGTAATGGCTTATAAATAAAGCATAATGCATGGCATCACTCAGTTGGGATAGATTGGATTACTTGGAGGCTTTTTCGTAGCTTTTTAAGCCTCAAATATTGTCACAATATAGAAAATTGAGCTAGATTAACGTTGGCGTTGGATTCAAGTCATTTTGAGCTCTATATCAAGTATTAAAGACGATTTAGTCCGGACATGTCAAGTTTAGCAGCTAGTTAAAATGATCATTCTAATCAAATCATTGGTGCTCACTGAGAAAAAGTTTACAAACAAAGCATAATGCATGGCATTATGCAGTTTCGGATAGATAGGATTATTTGGGGGCTTTGTTGTAGCTCTTTCAGTCTCAAATATTGTCACAATATTGAAAATTGAGATAGATTAATGTGGGAATTGGATTCATGTCATTTTGAACACTAAATCAAATGTTAAAGATGATTTAGTGCGGACATGTCAAGTTGATCAGCTAGTTAAAATGCTTATTCTAGACTGATGATTGGTGCTAATAGAGGAAAGGTTTACAAATGAAGCATGATGCATGACATCACGTAGTTTGGGAAAGATTGGATTACTTGGATGCTTTGTTGTAGCTATTTTGGCCATAAATTTAGTTACAATATAGAATATTGAGCTAGCTTAACGTGGTCGTTGGTTTCGTGTCGTTCTGAACTCTAAATTAAACGTTTCGGATGTTAGTGCGGACATGTCAAGTTGATCGGCCAGTTAAATGATAATTGTAAACTGATCATTGGTGATACTTGTGTAAAGGCTTATAAATGAAGTATAATGGCATCATGCAGTTGGGATTCATTGGATTACTTGGAGGCTTTGTTGTAGCTCTTTAAGCCTCAAAGGTTTTCACAATATTGAAAATTGAGATAGATTAACTTGGGCGTTGGATTCATGTCATTTTGAGCTCTAAATCAAATATTAAAGGCGATTTAGTCCAGACATGTACGGTTAATCAGCTAGTTAAAATGATCATTCTAAACTGATCATTGGTGCTCACTAAGAAGAGGTTTACAAATGAAGCATAGTGTATGATAGCCAACAGTTTAAAATAGATTGGATTACTTGGAGGCTTTTTCCTAGCTATTTGGGTCTTAAATTTAATCACAATATAGAAAATTTAGCTAGCTTAACGTGAGCGTTGGATTCGTGTCATTCTGAACGCTAAATCAAAAGAGTCAGACGATTAAGTACGGGCATGCAAATGTTATCGGCCAGTTAAATGAGAATTCTAAACTGATCATTGGTGCTCCTTGAGAATAGGCTTATAAATGAAGCATAATGCATGGCACCACACAGTTTCGGATACATTGGATTACTTGGAGGATTTGTCGTAGCTCTTTTAGTCTCAAAATGTTGTCACAATATTGAAAATTTAGCTAGATTAACGTGGGCGTTGGAATCATGTCATTTAGTGCTCTAAGTCAAATGTTAAAGACCATTTAGTAGGGACATGTCAAGTTGATCAGCTAGTTATAATGATCATTTTAAACTAATCATAGATGCTCACAGAGCAAAGGTTTACAAATGAAGCTGAATTCATGGCATCCCGCAGTTTGGGATAGATTGGATTACTTGGAGGCTTTGGCATAGCTATTTGGGGCTTAAATTTAATCACAGTATAGGCAATTGAGCTAGTTTAACGTGATTGTTGGATTCGTGTCGTTCGGAACTCTAATTCAAAAGTTTTGGACATTAGTGCGGACATGTCATGTTGATTGGCCAGTTAAATTATAATTCTAAACTGATCATTGGTGCGCGTTGTGTAACGGCTTATAAATGAAGCATAATGCATGGCATCACGCAGTTGGGATACATTGGATTACTTGGAGGCTTTATAGTAGCTCTTTAAGCCTGAAATGTTGTCACAATATTGAAAATTGAGCTAGATTAACATGGGCGTTGGATTCATGTCATTTTGAGCTCTAAATCAAATATTAAAGACGATTTAGTCCAGACATGTCAAGTTAATCAGCTAGTTAAAATGATCATTGTAAACTTATCATTGGTGCTCACTGAGAAAAGGTTTGCAAATGAAGCATAGTGAATGGCATCCAGCTGTTTAAGATATTTTGGATTACTTGGAGGATTTGTCTTAGCTATTTGGGTCTTAAATTTAATCACAATATAGAAAATTGAGATAGCTTAACGTGAGCGTTGGATTCAAGTCATTCTGAACTCTAAATTAGAAGTTTCGGATGATTTAGTGCGGAAATGTCAAGGTTATCGGCCAGTTAATGTGAATTCTAAAATTATCATTGGTGCTCCTTGAGTAAAGGCTTATAATGAAGCATAATGCATGGCATCTCACAGTTTGGGATACATTGGATTACTTGGAAGCTTTGTCGTAGTTCTTTCAGCCTCAAAATTTGTCACAATATTGAAAAGTGAGCTAGATTAACTGCGCGTTGCATTCATGTCATTTTGAGCACTAACTCAAATGTTAAAGATGATTTAGTACAGACAGGTCAAGTTGATCAGCTAGTGATAAAGATGATTTTCAACTAATCATTGGTGCTCATTGAGCAAAGGTTTACAAATGAAGCATAATGCATGGCATCCAGCAGTTTGGGATAGATTGGATTACTTCGAGGATTTGGCATAGCTATTTGGTTCTTAAATTTAATCACTATATAGAAAATTGAGCTAGTTTAACGTGGTCGTTGGATTCGTGTCATTCTGAACTCTAAATCAGATGTTTTGGACGTTAGTGCAGACATGTCAAGTTGATCGGCCAGTTAAATGATAATTCTAAACTTATCATCTGTGCTCCTTGTGTAATGGCTTATAAATGAATCATAATGCATGGCATCACTCAGTTGGGATAGACTGGATTACTTGGAGGCTTTTTCGTAGCTCTTTAAGCGTCAAATATTGTCACAATATAGAAAATGCAGATAGATTAACGTTGGCATTGGATTCATGTCATTTTAAGCTCTAAATCAAATATTAAAGACGATTTAGTCCGGACATGTCAAGTTGAAAAGCTAGTTAATATGATCATTCTAAACTGATCAATTGTGCTCACTGTGAAAAGGTTTACAAATGAAACATAGTGCATGTCATCCAGCAGTTTGGGATAGATTGGACTACTTGGAGGCTTTGTCCTAGCTATTTTGGTCTTAAATTTAATCACAGTATTGAAAATTGAGCTAGATTAACGTGGGTGTTGGATTCATGTCATTTTGAGCTCTAAATCAAATGTATAAAAATGATTTAGTGCGGACATGTCAAGTTGATCATCTAGTTAAAATGATCATTCTAAATAGATCATTTGTGCTCATTGAGCAAAGGTTTAGAAATGTAACATAACGGATGGAATCCATAGTTTGGGATATATTGGATTACATTATGGCTTTCTCTTAGCCATTTTGGTCTTAAATTTTGTTAGAATAAAGAATATTGAGCTAGCTTGATGTGGTCGTTGCATTGGTGTCATTTTGAACTCTAAATCAAAAGTTACGGATAATTTAAAGCGGACATGTCAAGGTTATCGGCATGTTAAAATGATCATTATAAGTTTTTCATTGTTACTCCTTGAGTAAAGGCTTATAATGAAGCATAATGCATGGCATCACGCAGAGTGGGATACATTGGATTACTAGGAGGCTTTGCCAAAGCTCTCTTTGTCTCAAATGTTACCACAATATTGAAAATAAAGCTAGATTAACGTGGGTGTTGGATTCATGTCATTTTGAGCTATAAATCAGATGTCCAAAACAATTTAATTCGGACATGTCAAGTTGATCAGCTAGTTAAAATGATCATTTTAAACTTATCATTGGTGCTCATTGAGGAAAGGTTTACAAATGAAGCATAATGCATGGCATCACGCAGTTTGGGACAGATGTGATTACTTGGACGCTTTGTCTTAGCTGCTTTGATATTAAATTTTTTCACAATATAGAATATGGAGCTAACTTGACGTGGGCGTTGGATTCGTGTCATTTTGAACTCTAAATCAGAAGTTACGGATGATTTTATATGGACATGTCAAGTTGATCGGCCTGTTAAAATGATCATGCTAAACTGATCGTTGGTGCTCCTTCAGTAAAGGCTTATAAATTTAGCATAATGCATGAGATCACGCAGTTTGGGATACATTGGATTACTTGGAGGCTTTGTTCTAGCTCTTTCAGTCTCAAATGTTGTCACAATATTGAAAGTTTAGCTAGATTAACGAGGGCGTAGTATTCATGCCATTTTGAGCTCTAAATCAAATATTAAAAAAGATTTAGTGCTGACATGTCAAGTTGATCAGCTAGTTAAAATGATCATTCTAAACTGATCATTGATACTCATTTAGCAAAGGTTTACAAATGAAGCATCATAATATATGGAATCACACAGCTCGTGATAGATTGGACTACTTGGAGGCTTTGTCGTGGCTATTCCGGTCTTAAATTTGATCAAAATATAGAAAATTGAGGTAGCTTAATGTGGGTGTTGGATTCGTGTCATTGTGAACTCTAAATCAAAAGTTTCGTACGATTTAGTGCGGGTATATCAAGTTGATCGGCCAGTTTTTTTTTGCCAACAGAAGTTATATTATGTTTAAATATTATCGTTGACAAGATATCATAGGAAAGCAGGACATACATTAAATAGTTTCCAATCTACATGAGTTATTATCAAAGATAAAGCTAGAGCATCCGTGACTTGATTACCTAATCTTGGTTTATGGTTGAAGAGAATTGCATCGAACTGAGAAATCCGTTGTTGAACAGTTTGTATATATTGTTGAAGATGATAATTGACACTTTTTTGGTTGATGATCTTATTAAGACATATATTATCGTCTTCAAATATGACATAACGAAATCCCAAAGACCATGTAGCTTTTAAAGCCCAGAGTAACGGTGAGAATTCTGATTCTATGATTGAATAATGACCTTGATATTTACCCATTCCAAAGAAGACAAAAGATCCTTGATCATTTCAAATTATCCATCCTAAACCTGAATGTTGAGAACCTTCCCTATGGGCAGCATCATAATTACATTTCACCCACGTTTGAGGAGGAGCTGTCCATTGAATATTCGTATGATGATAAACTGTGGATTTGTGATTTAAATCCGCTGAGTCCAAACTTGCAATCCACTCTCGAACATCCTCCAATCCTTTTTCAGGCAAGGTATCTACTGAAGTATCTTTGTTGGTGAAAATAAGAACATTCCTTGCCTTCCATAATCGCCGCAGAGTATAAAAAGGTAGATACTTTTGTGTGGAATCCTGATCAAACTGATCATAGCTCGCAATTAAATATCTGACATTATCGTGAATATTTGAAAATGGATCACAAATATACGTAGTGGAGATACCCATTTTCCTTCATACCATCTGAGCATAAGGGCAACTAAAAAAGTTGTGAACCTCATTTTCTTTTACTTCAACACATCAGGAGCATTTATTTTCCGAGATTATCTTCCGGCGAAATAAATGCGACTTCAAGGGGAGTGCATTAGATAATAATTTCCACAAGAAATGAATTATCTTTGGAGAAATCTTTAAATTCCAGATTGTTTTTGCTCGATCCTGATGATTAGCTAGTATTGGTTGAATTAAAGATGATTCATGATTACCTCTCACAACCGCATGATGATATCCAGATTTTAACATTATATACTCCATTTGCCGTAAATTTCCAATACCACCCGTCGTGAAAGGAATTGTTGGGTAAAAATATTTTATAGATGAGATGACGATCATCCTTTTCAATTAAATCTGCTATTGTATCTTCATTCCATTTCCCTGTCTCGTTATCAATAATATCACTGACTTTCAAAGTAGAATTAGTATATGGAAGTAATTTTGGTGTGTGGGACAGAGAAAGGGAAGCCAATTTATATCCGCAATAGAAATAGATGTGCCTGTACTAATAGTTCTGAAAAGACCTGATTGAAGTAATTGTCTTCCATTTGCCACCCAAAAGATGGCCGAGATCCTGATTTAACCGATATGAAGTCTCCATTCTTGTAATATCTGCCTTTTAAAATCCGTGATAAAAAGCAGTATGGTCTATGCAATAATTTCCATAAATTGGTCACTAGAGCTTGATTGAACTTTTGTAGATCACGAAAACCCAATCCACCTAATAATTTTGGAGTAGCTAGTTTTTTTCTTGAAACTCATGATGTTTTCTTTTTATCCCCCGAAGATCCCCACCAGAACTGATTTAAAGACTTGTTTATCAGTCTGTAAATTGTAACTGGCAATTTAAAAACATTCATAGAGTAAACTAGCAAAGCAAAAGCCACAGCTTTGATGAGAATTTATTTCCCGGCGGGTGAAAGAAACTTAGTTTGCCATCCCGAAATACGAGAATGAACGTTATCAACCACATATTTCATTAATTGCCTCTTATTACGACTGAATTGTTGTGGTAGACCCAAATATTCCACCTCCTCCAATAGAATTGATTCCCAATATGTTCTGAACGCAGAGTTTGGGTGATGAAACACTTTCTTGTCAAATATTAGTGAAGATTGTTCCATATTGATGATGTGCCCTGATATCCGACCATACTCTTGGAAAACATGTTTCAAATGCATGACATTTTCTCCTATCTGATTTAACGAAAAAGAGGGAATCATCCGCAAAAAGAAGATGAGATATAGTAGGTCCATTTCTGGTTATTCTAAGTGGTGAATCAATCCATTCTTTTCCACGCTATGGAGCATAGAACTTAGCACATCAGCACATATTATAAATAACTATGGTGAAAGAGAATCTCCTTGTTGTAAACAATGTTGAGGTTTAAAATTACCATATGGGCTTCCATTAATAAGTACAGAAAAGGATACCATGGTGACACATTCTATTATCCAATGAATCCATTGACTCGGAAAACCTTTCTTAGTCAGAACAGCCTCAATAAAATTCCATTCCACACAGTCATAAGGTTTACTGAAATCGGTTTTAACATCCATTTAGGATTTTGCACACATTTGTTGAGCCCGATGTGAATGTACGGCATCATGAGCAATAAGAACATTGTATAAAAGCTGCCTGCTTTTCGGAAACGATATTATTCAATATCTTTTAGAGATGGAAAACCAAGAGATATTGGTCTGAAATCTTTCATATCTATAGGGCAAACCAGCTTAGGTATAAGACAGAGGTTTGTATGGTTGAACTCTGGATTCATATTCCCAGTTTGAAAAAATTGATGTACTTCCTTATAAACTGCATTACCAATGGTATTCCAATGCTGATGAAAAAAGCAGCTGAAAATCCATATGGTCTTGGAGCTTTATTGGCCCTTATTGAAAGAATAGCTTCATAGACTTCAGCTTTCCAAATTCCTTTTGTTAACTCTTTATTCATATCGTTAGAGACATCAGAGTGCCATACTTAAAGCATGTTCCATATTACCCTCTTGAGTTTTCTGAAATAACTCCGTGAAGTATTGCTGTGCTTCATCAGCAATAGCGTCGTTCCCAAATACATCCATACCAGAGGAATACTTGATAGAAGTAATATTATTTCTTGATCATCTATTTTTTTGTTGTAGAATGGAAGAGTTTGATATTTTTGTAGACCTCTTTTAGCCATTGATTTTGGCTCTTTAATTTCCAATATTTTCCTCATTAGCATATGCTTCAACCAATTGATTCTTTAGAGTAGCAATTTTAGCGAAATCCAACTTAGCCTCTATTTGGGCTGAATCTATAGCTGAAGAAATCTCTTGAATTCTCTGTAATAATCTTTCCTCCATGGGGACATTTTATGTCGACATATTTTCGTTCTCAGTGATAAGGCAGAATCTGATTGCTGGGGGATATCATTCCAAGAAAAATTAACAATATTTACGAAATCCTCATGTCATATCCACCTGGGATCATATTGGAATGTCCTTTTTCCAAATTCTGATTCTCGTCTGATTCGAATTATCCTCAGGCGGTGATCAGAATCTATCAACTCTAAATACTGGACAAAAGAAGCCAGATAGGATGCTTTCCATTCTTCATTACCCATTGCCCTATCAAGCCAACACTGCACCAGATGGTTATACCTTTTACCAATCCAAGTCATATTATTTCCAATGTACTTAAGATCTGACATCATACACAATGAAACCATTTGTTGGAAATCTATCAGACTCCAAGGTTCTCTGTAAGAAGCCCCCCCCCCCCCTTTATCACTGGGATGTAAAATTTCATTAAAGTATTTGCACATCAACCATGGACCGTTCTGTGATATATTGATTTTTTGTAATCAAATATTATGTTTAAATTTACAGATGGGATGGCCATAAATACAAGAAAAATAGAAATAAAATCCATTATTCTTAATTTTATAATCCAGTAGTCTTTCATCAGCACTTACAACAGATACATCAACTATTTTTTTCCACAATAACGCTAGTCCACCAGCGAGACCTTTTGGAGGGAAACATACTACACGTTCATAATCTAAACTAGCTGCTAAATCTTGAATTACATCACTATTATTCTTGGTTTCAACTAGGAAGAGTATGTCCGGGGAATAATCCTTCATTATTACCTTTAGGCGTCGAACTGTCAGAGACCCTCCCAGACCCCGAAAATTTCAAAAGACAATATTCATTCTCTACCCGGTGGTATCTGGCCCGTTAAAATGATAATTCTAAATTTATAATTGGTGCTCCTTGAATAAAGGCTTATAAATGAAACATAAGGTGTGGCATCACACAGTTTGGGATACATTGGATTACTTGGAGCCTTTGTCATAACTATTTCAGTCTCAAATGATGTTACAATATTGAAAATTGACCTAGATTAACGTGGGTGTTTCATGCCATTCTGAGCTTTAAATCAAATACTAAAGAAGATTTAGTCCGAACATGTCAAGTTGATCAGCAAGTTAAAATGATCATTTTAAACTGATCATTGGTGCTCACTGAAAAAAGGTTTATGAATGAAGCATAATGCATGGCATCACGCATTTTGGGATAGATTGGATTATTTGGAGGCTTTGTCGTAGCTCTTTCAGTCTCAAATGTTGTCACAATATTGAAAATTGAGCTAGATTAACACGTGGCGTTGGATTTATGTCATTTTGAGCTCTAAATCAAATGTTAAACACAATTTAGTGCGGACATGTCAAGTTGATTAGCTAGTTTAAATGATCATTCTAAACTGATCATTGATGATCATTGAGCAATGGTTTACAAATGAAACATAATGCATGGCATCACGCAGTCTGGGATAGATTGGATTACTTGGTGGCTTTGTAATAGCTATTTCGGTCTTAACTTTTTTAAAATGATAGAATATTGAGCTAGCTTAATATGGACGTTGGATTCGTGACATTCTGAACTTTAAGACAATCGTTACGTACAATTTAGTGCAGACATGTCAAGTTGATCGGGCAATGAAAATGATCATTCTAACTGATCTTTGGTGCTTCTTGAGTAAAGGCTTATAAATGAAGCATAATGTATGGCATCACGCAGTTTGGGATATATTGGATTACTAGGAGGCTTTGTCGTAGCTCTCTTAGTCTCAAATGTTGTCACAATATTGAAACTTAAGCTAGATTAAGGTGGGCGTTGGATTCATGTCATTTTGTGCTCTATTTCAAATATTAAAGACGATTTAGTCTGGACATGACAGGTTGATCAGCTAGATAAAATGATCATTCTAAACTGATCATTTATGCTCATTGAGCTAAGGTTAATAAATGAAGCATAATACATGGCAACACGCTCATTGAGCAAAGGTTTACAAATGAAGCATAATGCATGGCATCACGCAGTTTGTGATAGATTGGATTACTTAAGGACTTTGTCGTAGCTTTTTCGGTTTTAAATTTAGTCGTAATATAGAAAATTCATCTAGTTTAACGAGGGCATTAGATTCACGTCTTTCGGAACACTGAATAAAAAGTTACGGACGATTTAATGCGTACATGTATAGTTTATCGGCCAGATAAAATGATCATTTTAAACTGATCATTGGTACTCCTTGAGTAACGACTTATGAATGAAGCATAATGAATGGCATCATGCAGTTAGGGATATATTGGATTACTTGGAGGCTTTGTCGCAGCTCTTTCAGTCTCAAATCTTGTCACAATATTGAAAATTGAGCTAGATTGAGGTGGGCATTTGATTCATGTCATTTTGAGTTCTAAATCAAATATCAAAGATGACTTAGTCCGGATATGTCAAGTTGATCAGCTAGTTAAAATGATCATTCTAAACTGATCATTGGTGCTCATTGAGTAAAAGTTTACAAATTAGGCATTATGCACGACATCCAGCAGTCTCGGATACATTGGATTACTTGGAGGGTTTTTCATAGCTATTTCGGTCTTAAATTTAACCACAATATTGAAAATTGAGCTAGGTTAATGTGGGCGTTGGATTCTAGTCATTCTGAACTCTAAATCAAAAGTTTCAAACGATTTTGTGCGAACATGTCAAGTTTATCGGCCAGTTAAAATGATAATTCTAAACTGATCATTGGTGCTCCTTGACTAAAGGCTTATAAATTAAGCATAATGCATGGCATCACGCAGTCTGTGATAGATTACTTGGAGGCTTTATCGTAGCTATAAATTTTGTTACAATATAGAATACTAAGCTAGTTTAAAGTGGGTGTTGGATTCGTGTCATTTTGAATTCTAAATCAAAAGTTATGGATAATTTGGTGCGGACATGTCAAGTTGATCGGCCAGTTAAAATGAACATTCTAAACTGATCACTAGTGCTCCTTGAGTAAAGGCTTATAAATGAAACGTAATGCATGCCATCATGCAGTTTGGGATAAATCGGATTACTTGGAGGTTTTGTCGTATCTCTTTCGGTCTCAGAAGTTGTCACAATATTGAAAATTGAGATAGATTAATGTGGGCGTTGGATTCGTATCATTTTTAAATCTAACTCAAATGTTAAAGACAAATTAGGCCGGACATGTCAACTTGATCAGCTAGTTAAAGTGATCATTGTAAACTGATCATTGATGCTCGTTGAAAAAAGGTTTACAAATGAAGCATAATGCATGACATCTAGCAGTTTGGGATACATTGGATTACATGGAAGGCTTTGTCGTAGCTATTTCGGTCTTAAATTTAACAACAATATAGAAAATTGAGCTAGCTTAATGTTGACATTGGATTCTTGTCATTATGAACTCTAAATCAAACGTTTTAAACGATTTAGTGCAGACATGTCAAGTTTATCGGCCAGTTGAAATGATAACTCTAACTGATCATTGGTGCTTCTTGACTAAAGGCTTATAAATGAAGAATAATGCATGGCATTACTTAGTTTGGGATACATTGGATTACTTGGAAGCTTTATCATATTGAAAATTGAGATAGATTAATGTGGGCGTTGGATTCATTCAGGTCTAACTGAAATGTTAAAGACAATTTAGTCCGGAAATTTCAAGTTGATCAGCTAGTTAAAATGATCAATCTAAACTGATCATTGGTGCTCATTGAGCAAAGGTCGACAAATGAAGCATAATGCATGTCATCCAGCAGTTTAGGATCTAGCATTTTGGGATAGATTGGATTACTTGGATGCTTTATCATAGCTATTTTGGTCTTAAATTTAATCACAATATATAAAATTGAGTTAGCTTAACGTGGGCGTTGGATTCGTGTCATTCGGAACTCTAAATCAAAAGTTACGGAAAATTTAGTTCCGACATGACAAGTTGATCGGCCAGTTTAAATGATCATTGTAAAATGATCATTGGTTCTCCTTGATTAAAGGCTTATTAATGAAACATGATACATAACATCACATAGTTTGGTATATATTGGATTACTTGGAGGCTTCGCCGTAGCTCTTTCAGCCTCAAATGTTGTCACAATATTGAATATTGAGCTAGATTAATGTGGGTGTTGGATTCATGTGATTTTTAGATCTAACTCAAATGCTAAAGACAATTTAGTGCGGACATGTCAAGTTGATCAGCTAGTTAAAATGGTCATTTTAAAGTGATCATTGGTGCTCATTGAGCAAATGTTTCAAATGAAACATAATGCATGGCATCCAGCAATTTGGGATAGACTGGATCACCTGGAGGCTTTGTCGTAGCTATTTCAGTGTTAAATTAAACCACTGTAATGAAAATTGAGCTAGCTTAATGTGGGGATTGGATTCGTGTCATTCTGAACTCTAAATGAAAAGTTTCAGATGATTTAGTGCGGACATGTCAAGTTGATCGGCCACTTGAAATGATAATTCTAAACTGATCAAGGGTACTCCTTTAGTAAAGGCTTATAAATGAACCATAATGCATGACATCACGCAATTTGGGATACTTTGGATTACTTGGAGGCTTTGTTGTACCTATTTTGACTATTATGAAATGATTTCACAATATTGAAAATTGAGCTAGATTGAGGTGGGCTTTGGATTCATGTCATTTTGAGTTCTAAATCAAATATCAAAGACGATTTAGTCCAGATATGTCAAGTTGATCAGCTAGTTAAAATGATCATTATAAACTGATCATTGGTGGTTATTGAGCAAAGGTTTACAAATGAAGCATAATGCATGGTATCACGCAGTTTGTGAGAGATTGGATTACTTGGAGGCTTTGTCATAGCTCTTTCAGTCTCAAATGTTGTCACAATATTGAAAATTGAGGTAGATTAAGGTGGTCGTTGGATTCATGTCATTTTAAGCTCTAACTCAAATATTAAAGATGAATTATTGCAGACATGTCAAGTTGATCAGCTAGTTAAAATGATAATTCTAAACTGATCATTGGTGGTCATTTAACAAAGGTTTACAAATTAAGCATAATGCATGGCATCACGCCGTTTGGGATAGATTAGATTACTTGGAGGCTTTCTTTTAGCTATTTTGGTCTTAAATTTTTTTTCACAATATAAAATATTGAGCTATATTAACGTGGATGTTGGATTCATGTCATTTAGACCTATAAATCAAAAGTTATAGACGATTTTGTGCGGACGTGTCAAGTTGATCGGCCATATAAAGATTTTTCTAAATTGATCATTGGTGCTCCCTGAGTAAAGTCTTATAAATAAAGCATAATGCAGTGCATCATGCAGTTTGGGATACATTGTATTACTTGGAGGTTTGTTCTAGCTCTTTCACTCTCAAATGTTGTCAAAATATAGAATATTGAGCTTGATTAACGTGCCCATTGGATTCATGGCATTGGAGTTCTAAATAAAGTGTTAAAGATGATATAGTTCGGACATGTCTAGTTGATCAGCTAGTTAAAATGATCATTCTAAACTGATCATTGGTGCTCATTGAGCAAAGGTTTAGAAATGAAGCATAATACATGGCATCAGGCAGTTTTAGATAGATTGGATTACTTGGAGGCCTTTTCGTAGCTATTTTGGTCTTAAAGTTAATCAAAATTTAGTAAATTGAGTGAGCTTAACATGGGCTTTGCATTCATGTCATTCACAACTCTAAATCAATAGTTTTGGATGATTTAGTGCGGCAATGTCAAATTGATCGGCGAGTTAAAATAATCATTTTAAACTGATCATTGTTGCTCTTGAGTAAAGGCTTATAAATGAAGCATATGCATGATATCACGCAGTTTGGGATATATTGGATTACTAGGAGGCTTTGTCGTACCTCTCTCAGTCTCAAATGTTGTCACAATATTGAGAATATAGCTAGATTAAGTTGGGCGTTGGATTTATGTCATTTTGAGCTCTAATTCAAATATTAAAGACATTTTAGTCCAGACATTTCAAGTTGATTAGCTAGTTAAAATGATCATTCTAAACTGATCATTGGTGCTTATTGAGCAAAGGTTTACAAATGAAGCATATTCCATTGCATCATGCAGTTTGTGAGAGATTGGATTACTTGGAGGCTTTGTCGTAGCTATTTCGGTCTTAAATTTACTCACAATATAGAAAATTTATCTAGCTTAACGTGGGCATTGGATTCTTGTCATTCTAAACTGTAAATCAAAAGTTACGGACAATTTAGTGCGGACATGTATAGTTTATGTGCCCGTTAAAATGATCATTCTAAACTGATCATTGGTACTCCTTGAGTAAAGTCTTATGAATGAAGCTTAATGCATGGCATCACGCAGTTTGGGATATATTGGATTACTTGGAGGCTTTGTCGTAGCTCTTTCAGTCTCAAATGTTGTCACATTATTCAAAATTAAGCTAGATTGAGGTGGGCGTTGGATTCATATCATTTGAGCTCTAATTCAAATATGAAAGACGATTTAGTCTGGACCTGTCAAGTTGATCAGCTAGTTAAAATGATTATTCTAAACTAATTATTGGTGCTCATTGAGCAAAGGTTTACAAATGAAGCATAGCGCATAGCATCACGCAGTTTGTGATAGATTGGATTACTTGGAGGCTTTTTCGTAGGTATATCGGTCTTAAATTATGTCACAATATAGAATATTGAACTAGTTTAAAGTGGGCGTTGGATTCGTGTCATTCTGAACTCTAAATCAAAAGTTATTGACGATTTAGTGCGGATATGTCAAGTTGATCGGCCAGTTAAAATGATCATTCTAAACTGATCATTGGTGCTCCTTGAGTAAAGACATATAAATGAAGCATAATCCATGACAACATGCAATTTGGGATACATTGGATTACTTGGAGACTTTGTCATAGCTCTCTCACTCTCAAATGTTGTCACAATATTGAAAATTGATCTAGATTAAGGTGGGCGCTGGATTCATGGCATTTTGAGCTCTATTTCAATTATTAAAGGCGATCTAGTCCGGTAATCTTCAGTTGGCCAGCTAGTTAAAATGATCATTTTAAACTGATCATTGGTGCTCATTGAGAAAATTTTTATTAATGAAGCATAATGCATGGCATCATGCAGTTTGTGATAGATTGGATTACATGGAGGCTTTGTCGTAGCTATTTCAGTCTTAAATTTAGTTGCAATATAGAAAATTGATCTAGCTTAACGTGGGCATTTGATTCGTGTCACTCTGAACTCTAAATCAAAAGTTACGGACGATTTAGTGCGGACATCTCAAGTTGATCGGCGAGTTAAATGATCATTCTAAGCTGATCATTGGTGATCCTTGAGTAAAAGATTATAAATGAAGCATAATGCATGGCATCACGCAGTTTGGAATAGATTGGATTACTTGGAGGCTTTGGTGTAGCTTTTTCTGTCTCAAATGTTGTCACAATATTACAAATTTAGCTAGATTAATGTGGGCATTGGATTCATGTCATTTGAGCTCTGAATCAAATGTGAAAGAGGATTTAGTACGGACATGTTAAGTTGAACAGCTAGTTAAAATAATCATTCCAAACAGATCATTGGTGCTCATTGAGCAAAGGTTTACAAATGTAGCATATTGCATGTTAAGTTGTCATTGAGCAAAGGTTTACAAATTAAACTTTGCCGTAGCTCTTTCCGACTCAAATGTTATCACAATATTGAAAATTGAGCTAGATTAACGTGGGCATTGGATTCATGTAATTTTTTGGTATAACTCATATGTTAAAGAAGATTTAGACCAGACATGTCAAGTTGATCAGCTAGTTAAAATGATCATTCTAAACTTATCATTGGTGCTCATTGAGAAAAGGTTTACAAATGAAGCATAATGCATGACATCCAGTAGTTTGGGATAGATAGAATTACTTGGAGGCATTTTTGTAGTTATTTTGGTCTTAAATTTACTCAAAATATAGAAAATAGAGCTAGGTTAATGTGGGCAATAGATTCGTGTCATTCTGAACTCTAAATCAAAAGTTCGGACGATTTAGTTCGGACATGTCAAGTTGATAGGCTAGTTAAAATGATCATTCTAAACTGATCATTGGTGCTCCTTGAGTAAAGGGTTATAAATGAAGCATAATGCATGGCATCATGAAGTTTGGGATACATTGAATTACTTGGAGGCTTTGTCATAGCGTTTTGAGACCATTCATAAATGATGTCACAATATTGAAAATTGAGCTAGATTAAGGTGGGCGTTCGATTCATGTCATTTTGAGCTCGAAATGAAATTTTAAAGACGATTTAGTTCAGCCATGTTAAGTTGATCAGATAGTTAAAATGATCATTCTAAATTGATTATTGGTGGTCATTGAGCAAAAGTTTACAAATGAAGCATAATGCATGGCATGATGCAGTCTGTGATAGATGGAATTACTTGGAGGCTTCGTTGCAGCTACTTCATCTTAAATTTTGTAATAATATAGAATACTGAGCTAGCTTGAAGTGGACATTGGATTCGTATCATTCTGAACTCTAAATTAAAAGATACGGAAAATTTAGTGCGGATATGTCATGTTGATCAGCCAGTTAAAATGATCATTCTAAACTGATCATTAGTGTTCCTTGAGTAAAGGCTTATAAATGAAGTACACAACATGGCATCACACAGTTTGGAATACATTTGATTACTTGTAGGCTTTGTCGTAGCTTTTTGAGACTATTCTGGGATGTTTTCACAATATTGAAAATTGAGCTAGATTAAGGTGGGTGTTGGATTCATGTTATTTTGAGCTCAAAGCTGATCATTAGTGCTCCTTGAGTAAAGGCGTATAAATGAATCATAATACATAGCATCACTTAGTTTGGGATATATTGGATTACTTGTAGGCATTATCGTAGCTGTTTTAGTCTCAAATGTTGTCACAATATTGAAAATTCAGCTAGATTAACGGGGGTGTTGGATTCATATCATTTTTAGGTCTAACTCAAATGTTAAATACGATTTAGTCCGGACATGTCATGTAGATCAGCTAGTTAAAATGATCATTGTAAACTAATCATTGGTTCTCAATGAGAAAAGGTTTACAAATTAAGCATAATGCATGGCATCCAGCAGTTCGGGATATATTGGATTACTTGGAGGCTTTGTCGTAGCTAATTCGGCCTTAAGTTTAATCAGAATATAGAAAATTGAGCTAGCTTAACGTGGGATTTGGATTCGTGTCATTCTTAACTCTAAATGAAAAGTTTAAGGCGATTTAGTGCGGACATGTCCAGTTGATCGGCTCATTACAATTATATTTCTATTCTGATCATGGGTGATCGTTTAGTAAAGGCTTATAAATGAATCATAAAGCATGGCATCACGCAGTTTGGAATACATAGGATTATGTGGAGGTTTTTTCGTAGCTTTTGAAATGATGTCACAATATTGAAAATTGAGCTAGATTAAGGTGGGCGTTGGATTCATGTCATTCTGAGCTCTAACTAAAATTTATTCCGGTCATATCAAATTGATCAGCTAGTTAAAATGATCATTCTAAACTGATCATTGGTGCTCATTGAGTAAAAGTTTACAAATTAGGCATTATGCACGACATCCAGCAGTCTCGGATACATTGGATTACTTGGAGGGTTTTTCATAGCTATTTCGGTCTTAAATTTAACCACAATATTGAAAATTGAGCTAGGTTAATGTGGGCGTTGGATTCTAGTCATTCTGAACTCTAAATCAAAAGTTTCAAACGATTTTGTGCGAACATGTCAAGTTTATCGGCCAGTTAAAATGATAATTCTAAACTGATCATTGGTGCTCCTTGACTAAAGGCTTATAAATTAAGCATAATGCATGGCATCACGCAGTCTGTGATAGATTACTTGGAGGCTTTATCGTAGCTATAAATTTTGTTACAATATAGAATACTAAGCTAGTTTAAAGTGGGTGTTGGATTCGTGTCATTTTGAATTCTAAATCAAAAGTTATGGATAATTTGGTGCGGACATGTCAAGTTGATCGGCCAGTTAAAATGAACATTCTAAACTGATCACTAGTGCTCCTTGAGTAAAGGCTTATAAATGAAACGTAATGCATGCCATCATGCAGTTTGGGATAAATCGGATTACTTGGAGGTTTTGTCGTATCTCTTTCGGTCTCAGAAGTTGTCACAATATTGAAAATTGAGATAGATTAATGTGGGCGTTGGATTCGTATCATTTTTAAATCTAACTCAAATGTTAAAGACAAATTAGGCCGGACATGTCAACTTGATCAGCTAGTTAAAGTGATCATTGTAAACTGATCATTGATGCTCGTTGAAAAAAGGTTTACAAATGAAGCATAATGCATGACATCTAGCAGTTTGGGATACATTGGATTACATGGAAGGCTTTGTCGTAGCTATTTCGGTCTTAAATTTAACAACAATATAGAAAATTGAGCTAGCTTAATGTTGACATTGGATTCTTGTCATTATGAACTCTAAATCAAACGTTTTAAACGATTTAGTGCAGACATGTCAAGTTTATCGGCCAGTTGAAATGATAACTCTAACTGATCATTGGTGCTTCTTGACTAAAGGCTTATAAATGAAGAATAATGCATGGCATTACTTAGTTTGGGATACATTGGATTACTTGGAAGCTTTATCATATTGAAAATTGAGATAGATTAATGTGGGCGTTGGATTCATTCAGGTCTAACTGAAATGTTAAAGACAATTTAGTCCGGAAATTTCAAGTTGATCAGCTAGTTAAAATGATCAATCTAAACTGATCATTGGTGCTCATTGAGCAAAGGTCGACAAATGAAGCATAATGCATGTCATCCAGCAGTTTAGGATCTAGCATTTTGGGATAGATTGGATTACTTGGATGCTTTATCATAGCTATTTTGGTCTTAAATTTAATCACAATATATAAAATTGAGTTAGCTTAACGTGGGCGTTGGATTCGTGTCATTCGGAACTCTAAATCAAAAGTTACGGAAAATTTAGTTCCGACATGACAAGTTGATCGGCCAGTTTAAATGATCATTGTAAAATGATCATTGGTTCTCCTTGATTAAAGGCTTATTAATGAAACATGATACATAACATCACATAGTTTGGTATATATTGGATTACTTGGAGGCTTCGCCGTAGCTCTTTCAGCCTCAAATGTTGTCACAATATTGAATATTGAGCTAGATTAATGTGGGTGTTGGATTCATGTGATTTTTAGATCTAACTCAAATGCTAAAGACAATTTAGTGCGGACATGTCAAGTTGATCAGCTAGTTAAAATGGTCATTTTAAAGTGATCATTGGTGCTCATTGAGCAAATGTTTCAAATGAAACATAATGCATGGCATCCAGCAATTTGGGATAGACTGGATCACCTGGAGGCTTTGTCGTAGCTATTTCAGTGTTAAATTAAACCACTGTAATGAAAATTGAGCTAGCTTAATGTGGGGATTGGATTCGTGTCATTCTGAACTCTAAATGAAAAGTTTCAGATGATTTAGTGCGGACATGTCAAGTTGATCGGCCACTTGAAATGATAATTCTAAACTGATCAAGGGTACTCCTTTAGTAAAGGCTTATAAATGAACCATAATGCATGACATCACGCAATTTGGGATACTTTGGATTACTTGGAGGCTTTGTTGTACCTATTTTGACTATTATGAAATGATTTCACAATATTGAAAATTGAGCTAGATTGAGGTGGGCTTTGGATTCATGTCATTTTGAGTTCTAAATCAAATATCAAAGACGATTTAGTCCAGATATGTCAAGTTGATCAGCTAGTTAAAATGATCATTATAAACTGATCATTGGTGGTTATTGAGCAAAGGTTTACAAATGAAGCATAATGCATGGTATCACGCAGTTTGTGAGAGATTGGATTACTTGGAGGCTTTGTCATAGCTCTTTCAGTCTCAAATGTTGTCACAATATTGAAAATTGAGGTAGATTAAGGTGGTCGTTGGATTCATGTCATTTTAAGCTCTAACTCAAATATTAAAGATGAATTATTGCAGACATGTCAAGTTGATCAGCTAGTTAAAATGATAATTCTAAACTGATCATTGGTGGTCATTTAACAAAGGTTTACAAATTAAGCATAATGCATGGCATCACGCCGTTTGGGATAGATTAGATTACTTGGAGGCTTTCTTTTAGCTATTTTGGTCTTAAATTTTTTTTCACAATATAAAATATTGAGCTATATTAACGTGGATGTTGGATTCATGTCATTTAGACCTATAAATCAAAAGTTATAGACGATTTTGTGCGGACGTGTCAAGTTGATCGGCCATATAAAGATTTTTCTAAATTGATCATTGGTGCTCCCTGAGTAAAGTCTTATAAATAAAGCATAATGCAGTGCATCATGCAGTTTGGGATACATTGTATTACTTGGAGGTTTGTTCTAGCTCTTTCACTCTCAAATGTTGTCAAAATATAGAATATTGAGCTTGATTAACGTGCCCATTGGATTCATGGCATTGGAGTTCTAAATAAAGTGTTAAAGATGATATAGTTCGGACATGTCTAGTTGATCAGCTAGTTAAAATGATCATTCTAAACTGATCATTGGTGCTCATTGAGTAAAAGTTTACAAATTAGGCATTATGCACGACATCCAGCAGTCTCGGATACATTGGATTACTTGGAGGGTTTTTCATAGCTATTTCGGTCTTAAATTTAACCACAATATTGAAAATTGAGCTAGGTTAATGTGGGCGTTGGATTCTAGTCATTCTGAACTCTAAATCAAAAGTTTCAAATGATTTAGTGCGGATATGTCAAGTTTATCGGCCAGTTAAAATGATAATTGTAAACTGATCATTATAAAAGAAGCATAATACATGGCCTCACGCAGTCTGTATATATTGGATTACTTGGAGACTTTGTCCTAGCCATTTCATATTAAATTTTGTCACAATACCGAACACTGAGCTAGTTTAAAGTGGGCGTTGGATTCGAGTCATTATGAACTCTAGCTCAAAAGTTATGGATAATTTAGTGCGGACATGTGAAGTTAATCGGCCATTTAAAATTATCATTCTAAACTGATCATTTGTGCTCCTTGAGTAAAGTCTTAATGCATAGCATCACACAGTTTGGGATACATTGGATTACTTGGAAGATTTGTCGTATCTTTTTGAGGCTATTCTGAAATGTTGTCGTAATTTTGAAAATTGAACTAGATTAAGGTGGGTGTTGGATTCATGTGATTTTGAGCTCTAATTCAAATATTAAAGACAATTTAGTCCGGACATATCAAGTTGATCAGCTAGTTAAAATGATCATTGTAAATTGATCACTGGTGCTCATTGAGCAAAGGTTTACAAATAAAGAATAATGCATGACATCTAGCAGTTTGGGATCGATTTGAATACTTGGAGGTTTTGTTGTAGATATTTTGGTCTTACATTTAATAACAATATAAAAAATTGAGTTAGCTTAACGTAGGCGTTGGATTCATGTCATTCTGAACTCTAAATCAAAAGTTACGGACATTTCAGTTCGGACATGTCAAGTTTATCGGCCAGTTAAAATGATCATTGGTGCTCCTTGAGTAAAGGCTTATAAATGAAGAATAATACATAGCATCACATAGTTTTCGATATATTGGATTACTTGGAGGCTTTGTCGTAGCTCTTTCAGTCTCAAATGTTGTCACAATATTGAAAATTGAGCTAGCTTAACGTGGGCGTTGGATTCATGTCATATTTAGGTCTAACTCAAATGCTAAAGACGATTTAGTCCGGACATGTAAAGTGGATCAGCTATTTAAAATGATCATTCTGTACTGATCATTGGTGATCGTTGAGCAAAGGTTCACAAATGAAGCATAATGCATGGCATCCAGCAGTTTGGGATAGATTGGATTTCTTCGAGGCTTTGTTGTATCTATTTTGGTCTTAAATTTAATCACAGTAGAGAAAATTGAGCTAGCTTATGGTGGACGTTGGATTCGTGTCATTCTGAACTCTAAATGAAAAGTTTCAGACGATTTAGTGCGGACATGTCAAGTAATTGGCCAGTTAAAATTATAATTCTAAACTGATAGTGGGTGCTTCTTTAGTAAAAGCTTATAAATGAAATGATGTCACACTATTGAAAATTGAACTAGATTAAAGTGGGTGTTGGATTCATGTCATTTTGAACTCTTAGTCAAATATTAAAGATGATCAGCTAGTTAAAATGATCATTCTGAAATGATCATTGGTGCTCATTGAGCAAAAGTTTACAAATTAAGCATAATGCATCGCATCTAGTAATTTGGGATACATTGGATTACTTGGAGAGTTTATCGTAGCTATTTCGGTCTTAAATTTAACTACAATATAGAAAATTGAGCTAGCTTAATGTACGCGTTGGATTCTAGTCATTCTGAACTCAAAATCAAAAGTTTCAAACATTTTAGTGTAGACATGTGAAATTGATCGGTCAGTTAAAATGATAATTCTAAACTGATCATTAGTGCTCCTTCACTAAAGGCTTATAAATGAAGCATAATGCATGGCACTTAAATTTATCATTCTAAATTGATCATTGGTGCACTTTGAGTAAAGGCTTAAAAAATTCAGCATAATGCATGGCATCACACAATTTGGGATTCATTGGATTACTTGGACGTTTTATCGTATCTTATCCAGTTTCAAATGTTGTTACAATATTACAAACTGAGATAGATTAATATGAGCGTTGGATTCATGTCATTTTGAGCTCTAACTCAAATGTTAAATACGATTTAGTCCGGACATGTCAACTTCATCAGCTAGCTAAAATGATCATTCTAAACTGATCATTGGTGCTCATTGAGCAAATATTTACAAATGAAGCATAATGCATGACATCTAGCTGTTCGGGATAAATTGGATTACTTGGAGTCTTTGTTGTAACTATTACGGTCTTAAATTTTATAAGAATATAGGAAATTGAGCTAGCTTAACGTGGGCATTGGATTTGTGTCATTCTGCACTCAAAATCAAAGGTTTCGGACGATTTGGTGTGGACATGTCAAGTTGATCGACGAGTTAAAATGATAATTTTAAACTGATCATTGGTGCTCTTTGAGTAAATGCTTATAAATGAACCATAATGCATGGCATCATGCAGTTTGGGATACATTGGAGGCTTCGTCGTAGATATTTCAGTCTCAAATGTTGTCACAATATTTAAAACTGAGCTAGATTAACGTGGGCATTTGATTTATGTCATTTTGAGCTCTAAATCAAATAATAAATACGATTTAGTCTGGACATGTCAAGTTGATCAGCTAGTTAAAATGATCATTCTAAACTGATCTTTGGTGCTCATTGAAAAAAGGTTTACAAATGAAGCATAATTGATGGTACTACGCAATTTAGGATATATTGGATTAGTTTGAGGCTTTGTCCTAGCTCTTTCAGTCTTAAATGTTGTCACAATATTGAAAATTGAACTAGCTTAACGTGGGCGTTGGATTCGTGTCATTCTGAACTATAAATCAAAAGTTTCGGACGATTTAGTGCGGAGATGTCAAGTTGATCTGTCATTTAAAATGATAATTCTAAACTGATTATTGGTGCCCTTTTAGTAAAGGCTTATAAATGAAGCATAATGCATGGCACCATGCTGTTTGGGACACATTGGATTACTTGGAGGTTTTGTTGTAGCTCTATCGGTCTCAAATGTTGTCAATATTGAATATTGAGCTAGATTAACGTGGGCGTTGGATTCATGTCATTTTTAGGTCTAACTCAATTGTTAAAGATGATTTAGTCTAGACATGTCAAGTTGATCAGCCAGATTAAATGATCATTCTACACTGATCATTGATGCTCATTGAGCAAAGGTTTACAAATGAAGCATAATGCATAACATCACGTAGTTTGGGATAGATTGGAATACTTTGAGGCTTTTTCATAGCTGCTTCTGTCTTAATTTTTGTGTGACAATATAGACAAATTGAGCTAGTTTAACGTGGGCATTGGATTTGTGTCATTCTGAACACTAAATCAAACGTTATTGACGATTTAGTGCGGACATGCAAAGTTTATCGGGCAGTTAAAAAGATAATTCTAAACTGATCAATGAGGCTCCTTGAGTAAAGGCTTATAAACGAAGCATATAATGCATGAAATCACGCAGTCTGGGATTTATTGGATCACTTGGAGGATTCGCCATAGCTATTTTGGTATTAAAATTTGTTACAATATAAAAAATTGAGCTAGATTAACGTGGTCATCGGATTTAAGTCTTTTTGAGTTCCAGATCAAATGTTACAAAGGATTTAGTGCGGACATGTCAAGTTGATCAGCTTGTTAAAATGATCATTCTAAATTGATCATCGTGCTCATTGACCAAAGGTTTACAAATGAAGCATAGCGCATGGTATCACTCAGTTTGGGATATATGGAATACTTGGAGGCTTTTTCGTAGCTATTTTGGTCTTAAATTTTGTCACAATATAGAATATTAGGCTAGCTTAACGTGAGCGTTGGATTCGTGTCATTCTGAACTCTAAATGAAAAGTTACGGAAAATTTAGTGCGAACATGTCAAGTTGATCGGCCAGTTAAAATGATCATTGTAAACTGATCATTGATGCTCCTTGAGTAAGGGCTTATAAGTGAAGCATAATGCATGGTATCACGCAGTCTGAGATACATTGGATTACTTGGAGGGCTTTGTTGTAGCTCTTTCTTGTCTCAAATGTTGTCACAATATTGAAACTTGAGCTAGATTAACGTGGTTGTTGGATTCATGTCATTTTGAGCTCAGAATCAAATGTTAAACACAATTTAGTGCGGAATGTCTGAGAAGCTCGTTAAAATGATCATTGGTGCTCATTGAGCAAAGGTTTACAAATGAAGCATAATGTATGACATCATTGGTGCTCATTGAGCAAAGGTTTACAATGAAGCATAATGTATGACATCACGTTGTTCTGGATAGATTGGATTACTTTGAGGCTTTGCCATTGCTATTTTGTCTTAAATTTTGTGACAATATAGAAAATAAAGGTAGCTTAACATGGGCATTGGATTCGTGTCATTCTGAACACTGAATCAAAAGTTATGGACGATTTAGTGTGGACATGTGAAGTTTATCGGGCAGTTAAAATGATAATTCTAAACTGACGTTGGAGCTCCATGAGTAAACGCTTATAAACGAAGCATATAATGCATGGCATCACGCAGTTTGTGATACATTGGACTACTTGGAGGATTTGTTGTAGCTATTTCGGTTTAAAATTTGTCACAATATAAAAAATTGAGCTAGATTAACGTGGTCGTTGGATTCAAGTCTTTTTCAGCTCTAGATCAAATGTTACAAAGGATTTAGTGCGGACATGTCAAGTGGATCAGATAGTTAAAATGATCATTCTGAACTGATCATTGGTGCTTATTGAGCAAAGGTTTACAAATGAAGCATAGCGCATGACATCACGCAGTTTTGGATATATTGGATTACTTGCAGGCTTATTTGTAGGTATTTCGTTCTTAAGGTTTGTCACAATATAGAATATTGAGCTAGCTTAACGTGGGCATTGGATAAGTGTCATTTTGAATTCTAAATCAAAAGTTACGGAAGATTTAATGTGGACATGTCAAGTTGATCAGCCAGTTAAAATGATCATTCTAAACTGATCATTGGTGCTCTTTGAATAAGGGCTTATAAATGAAGCATAATGAATGGTATCACACAGTTTGAGAAACATTTAATTACTTGGAAGGCTTTGTCGTAGCTCTTTTAGTCTGAAATGTTGTCACAATATTGAAACTTGAGCTAGATTAACGTGGTTTTTGGATTCATGTCATTTTGAGCTCAAAATCAAATGTTAAAGACGATTTAGTGCGGATATATCAAGCTGATAAATTAGTTAAAATGATCATTCTAAACTGATCATTGGTGGTCATTGAGCAAAGCTTTATAAAAGAAGCATAATGCATGAGATCACGTAGTTCGGGATAGATTTGATTACTTTGGGGCTTTGTCATAGCTATTTCTATCTTAAATTTTGTGACAATATAGAAAATTGAGAAAGCTTAACATTGGCATTGGATTCCTGTCATTCCAAACTCTAAATCAAAATTTATGCACAATTTAGTGCGGACATGTCAAGTTAATCGGCCAATTAAAGTGATTATTATAAATTGATCATTCTAAACTAATCATTACTGCTCCTTGAGTAAAGGCTTATAAATGAATCAAAATGCATGGCATCACTCAGTTTAGAATATATTGGATTACTTCAAGGCTTTGTGGTAGCTATTTTTGTCTGAAATGCTGTCACAATAGAGAATAATTAGTTAGATTAACATGGGCACTGGATTCATGTCATTCGGAACTCTAAATCAAAAGTTACAAACAATTTAGTACGTACATGTCAAGTTCGATGGTCAACTAAAATGATCATTCTTAACTGATCATTGGTTCTCCTTGAGTAAAGGCTTATAAATGAAGCATAATGCATGGAAACACATAATTTGGAATATATTGGATTAATTGGAAGCTTTGTCATAGCAATTTCGGTACTAAGTTTTGCCACAATATAGAAAATAGACCTAGCTTAACGTGGGCATTGGATTCATGTCATTCTGAACTCTAAATCAAAAGTTACGAACGATTTAGTGTGGACATGTCAAGTTTATCGGCTAGTTAAATTGATCATTCTAAACTGATCATTGGTGCTCATTGACCAAAGGTTTACAAATGACGCATAATGCATGGCATCAAGTATTTTGAGATAGATTAGTTTACTTGGAGTCTTTGTCGTACCTATATCAGTCTTAAACTTTGTCACAATATAGAAAATTGAGCTAGCTTATCGTGGGAATTGGATTCCTGTCATTCTTAACTCTAAATCAAAAATTACGGACCATTTAGTGCGGACATGTCAAGTTGATCGGCCAGTTAAAATGATCATTTTAATCTGATGGTTCGTGATCCTTGAGTAAAGGTTAATAAATGAAGTGTAATGCATGGCATCACATAGTGTGGGATACATTGGATTACTTGGAGGCTTTGTCATAGCTCTTTTAGTCTCAAATGTTGTCACAATATTGAAAGTTAAGCTAGATTAACTTGCACCTTGGATTCATGTCATTTTGAGCTCTAAATCAAATGTTAAAGACGATTTATTACGGACATATCAAGTTAAGCAGCTAGTTAAATGATCATTCTAATCTGATCATTAGTGGTTATTGAGGAATGGTTTACAAACGAAGCACAATACATGGCTTGATGCAGCTTGGGATGGATTTGATTACTTGGACGCTTTGTCGTAGCTATTTTGGTCTTAAATTTTATCACAATATAGGAAACTGAGCTAGCTTAAGATGGACACTGGATCTGTGTCATTTTGAACTCCAAATCAAAAGTTACATACAATTTTGTGCGTACATGTCAAGTTGACCAGCTAATTAAAATGATCATTGAAAACTGATCATTGTTGCTTCTTGAGTACAGGCTTATAAATGAAGCATAATGAATTGCATTACGTGGTTTGGGATAAATTGGATTACTTGGATGCTTTGTCGTAGCTCTTGCAGTCTCAAATCTTGTCACAATATTGAAAATTGAGCTAGCTGAATGTGGGCGTTGGATTCATGTCATTTTGAGCACTAAATCAAAAGTTAAAGACAATTTAGTGAGGACATGTCAAGTTGATAAGTTACTTAAAATGATCATTCTAAACTAATCATTGATATCATTGATCAACGGTTTACAAATGAAGCATAATGCATGGCATCATATCGTTTGGGATAGATTGAATTACTTAGAGGCTTTGTCCTAGCCAGTTGGTCTTACATTTTGTCACAATATAGAAAATTGAACTAGTTTAACGTGGGTGTTGGATTCGTGGCATTCTGAACTCTAAATCAAATGTTACAGACGATTTAATGCGGACATGTCAAGTTGATCGGCCAATTAAAATAATCATTCTAAACTGATCATTGCAGCTCCTTGAGTAAATGAAGCATGATGCATGAGATCACACAGTTTGGGATACATTGGATTACATGGAGGCTTCATCTTAGGTCTTTGAGTCATAGATGTTGTCACAATATTAATAATTGAGCGGTATTAACGTGGCCGCTTGATGAGGACATTAATACCAGCTCACTGGAAGCTGAGGAAGAGCCCATTAATATACCTTTTGTGAGACAAGCTCCAAGAACAAGATCAGGCTCAAGAAACCTTAGTACGATGTTCAAAAAGTCTGTGGGGAGTCTCATAACAATCATAGAAGATGGAGGATTCCATGAAGTTTAACTTACTAAAGAATTACAAGAAGGAAACTATGAACAACTAAAGAGTACAACAGTTTCACTCATTACAATTTTACAAGGTTTCAGAGATACAATCTTGTTCATCATTGCTAAGCAAACTTCATAAGGCATTATAAGCAGTTACAAGAGACAAAGGTGCGTATTTAAAATTCCTATGTTTCAATTAACAAGTTTGTTTGCTTATTTTTGCAAAAATGTGACTGTTAAGTTTAAGTGTCTTGTACTTGTTAGGTCCCAATGTTTTGTTGGTATTTTCGCTTTAGTACTTCCATTATAATGTATTTTCAGCCCTAGAAGGTACCTGCTGCTGGACTATTATATAAAGTCCCTTCTCATCATTTAATCACTTAAGTTTTATGAAATAAAAACCTAGTTTTTTTTCTTTTGAAAAGAGCTGACGTCACCAGCCTTCTTGTGTGGGAATCCTTAAAGCTTGTGTGGGAATCTAAACTTATTATAGACCTTCCATACTATGTGTGCCATCTCTCGATTCAACTCTCAACTCAATCCTCACTTAGATCCTCTAGAAAGTGCTCTACAGCCAGTTTAAGGATAACCATCAATCTGTTCATCAACCCATCACTCCTAAGTCTCTAGAAAGTGCTGTACAACCAGCTAGAGCCTCTCCAGAAGTTCCCCTTGCTTGACTCGTATTAGAGCTTAATAGCTCCTATTCAAAGCTACCCCCATTTTCGTTTTTACTCTTTCATTTCCTTGTTAACTTGCTGTCAAACTGCATCTCTTCAAAAAACCCATAAAAATCGAACTCCAATATATTGTTTTTGTGGGTTAAAAGCTAGTAACATCATTAGTTGTTGATAGCTTGTGATGCTGCAACTAGATCTGTTAATTTTCAGTTGTTTTGATTGTGTCTATTCAACTTCCTTACTACTACAACTAGATATATAGATTTTAGTTGTTTTTTTATTGTTTCCATTTGACTTCCTTTGTTGCTGCAACTAGATTTGTCGATTTTCAGTTGTTTTGATTGTGTGTATTTGACTTTCTTTGCTGCTTGTTGGAGATGGATTTCTTTTAAGAAATCCAGCCTCTCACGTGATATTGATAGGCCCATGAGCCCAGTAAGGAGAACGGATGGAGCTCGACGACAAGGAGACTATCGAGGTCGAGGTCAACGTGCGTGCGAGATACGAGGAGGAAAATAAGGAACAACACGAATATTCTTAGAGATGAGAAAAAGGTTTGTGATACTTGTATAAATACTTTACGAATGTTTTTATGAAAGGAATGTAATCAGATATCAGAGATATATCGAATAAAATTTCCAATTTAAACCTAAAAAGAGTTAGCCCAATCTTAATATAGTCGAACTCACATTCTTCCCTCATATCAATTTTGAGTGTGGAATTCAACTTCCACATTTTGGCGTCGTCTGTGGGGATTTGATCATAAAATTCCTAAAAAGCTCAAAACCTCTGCTCATGGCATCACAATCCGGTGATACCCCGTCTCCGATCGAATCGACCTCGGCCCCCGTGGTCACAAGTTTGATCGATAAGCCAATCACGCCTAGATCCAGGCTCCATACCACAATCCAGACCACCTCTATGGCGGTCACCATGCCTCAGGCACCACTACGATGACCAGTAGCGATTTCGACATCAGCAGCACCTGTTGATGTCGTAGTCGACCTGCATCTATATGGATTCGTGCAGAAGCAGTTCGTGGATCGACCTCAGATGTAGGTCGACCCACAAGCAAAGGAAATCAGCCATCCCGACCTGATGAGCTCGCGGAACTCAAGAGCATGGTCAGCACGCTGATTAATCTGACTTCGACACAAGACGCACCCGCGCGCACTCTAAGGTCACGGCTCGATCGGCAGGAGCAGTAGCTCACTCGATTACTCGATCGAACTTCTAACCCAGCCCGATGGCCTTTGAGCTCGTCTGTCGCCCCTCTATTTCTGGGAAGAAACAAGCTCGGGCCTCCTACCAGAACCCGACTGGATTTCTTGGGAATATATTCCCCGAACACCAGTCGTCAGCCCATCATATCCCAGATCGCACCTATTGCGGCAGTCTGACAGACCGTGGGATCAGTTAGCACAACCGTTCAGACTACCTAAACCCCTAGAAACTCTGCGGATCGGACTGTATTCCCCATGTTACCATCCTCGCCTCCATTTCCGCCGGGTTGCGAGACCACTGGGCATCATTAGTTTGGAGCTTCAGTCTTTGCTTCAAGTTCACGAGCTCCCGGCGAGCCAGCTCCAAGCCCAAATCAACCGTCTCCTTTAAGGTGGAGCTTATCGAATCACGGTATAGAACCAAAGTTCAATCCTAATCTCGAAGCCTTAAGGAGGTACGTTGGTCAAACCAAAGAGGAACTTAAGCTCGTAAGCTTGCGCGTCCATAAAGCAATGAGCTCTATTCCAGATATTGACCTGGTTATCGAAGAAACACGTAGAACCCCGTTCATAGATGAAATCGCCAATGCCCATATAAGAGATACAGGCAAAATCTGCTTTCCCATGTATGAAGGGAATTCAGACCCGAAAGCTCACATTAGAGCTTTCCATTTGGCTATTGCAAGAGCCCACCTCACTGAAGACGAAAAAGAAGCGGGATATTGTCAATTATTCGCTGAAAATCTGAACGGTGCTGCTTTAGAGTGGTTCGCCAGTTTAGAAGAAGGCTCCATCGGAAACTTTACCCAGCTGGTATCCGCATTCTTGAAGCAATATTTGATATTCATCGAAGCTCAAGCATCCGAAGCAGATCTTTGGAATTTATCTCAGAAGCCCAATGAATCACTCAGAGCCTTCATCATGAGGTTCAAAGATATCAAAGCAGGGTAATCAAACATAAACGATGAAGTTGCCTTGGCGGCACTCAAAAACAGACGATGGTATAAATCTACATTCTGTCGGGAACTGACCATGCACCAACCCGCAACTCTCGACGATGCCTTACATCGTGCATCTAGATGGGCGGTCGCCGAAGAAGAATTAGAAGCATTGAGAAAGCTTCATGATGACGACAAACGCTCATCAAGCAAACCCCCAACCAAAACATATAATGGGGATAAACCTTACAAGAAAGAAGGTTTCAAAGCAGGCCAAGGCCAACACGCGTACGCAGTAAGCAAGTCCAAATCACCCAAAAACAGCGATTTCGACCCCAAAAAGTATTGCGTACACCATAAGCGGCATTGTCATTCGACAACGAATGTCGTTGAGTCGGTCGCTTGTTAGCACCAAAGCTACAAGCCGGAGAACTCGAGAATATCGATCTAGACCTCCTGGATGCGAAACCAAGAAACAATCTGAGGCAGAACAAATATATGAAGGAGAAGTCCTCCAAAAAAAGGAAAGATCCCTGGAAAAAAATGAAGACTCTCCCCCTCCTGCTCAGAAAAAGAGAATAGACTTAGTTTTTCAAAACTAAGTATGTGTGCAGGTTCCAAGTATAACGTAGTGTTACCACTCCCAATCCCAAAGAAATCAAAATAGTCCAATTTTTGTAAAGAAGCAGACCAAGCAGCAACGCCATAAGCTACGACTTGTGACATGATTATTTGGCACTTGAAACAATGCAAAATTGCTTCATCCGCCAGCCATTCTGACAAAACCATCAAAATACCCAATTCAGCTGAATCAACCCTCAACCAGTTTTGGAAGAGCGGACCTTATTCAACGAAATCAATTTAACCTACTCCATCAACTCGGAAGATATCAGTCCTTGGAGAAGAATAGATTTCATCCACGGAGGATCGAAATTTTTCCAAGATTCAATCAACTCGATTAAATCATACAAACGTCGAGCAAAAGATGACATAGTAGATAATGCATTCCCCTCCGTACCTGAAGGAACAGTTATGTTGTGGGAGAACGAAACTCGCTCCCTTGATATGCCTCATGATGACGCACTCGTCATCAGATTGGACGTAAGCGAATTCGAACTAACCAGAGTCATGATCGACACCGGTAGTTCAGTAGATCTCATTTTCTACGATGCTGTCGGAAGAATGGGCATCGATGATAAAGATATCATCGGTGTTAAAACCTCTTTGACCGGATTCGCTGGCGAGATGAAATTATCTCTCGGAACCATTAAACTCCCGGTAAACGCTTGCGGAGAAAGAATGATGGTTGAGTTTGCTGTCGTAGATCGACCTGCACCCTTTAATGCAATCCTAGGTCGACCATGGCTACACGATATGAAAGCAGTCCCCTCAACTTACCACCAATGCCTGAAATTTCCGTCTAAAAATGGTATGAAAACCATTCGTGGGAGTCAGAGAGCATTGCGTAAATGCTAACTGGACGGTTACAAGCAATCCATAACCACTCTCCAATAGCAATTAAAGAAAAGCGATACAGTAGTAGTAAAAGATTTTAATCCCAAACCAGGACTCACAATCCAAGTGTATCGACGAAAATTACCCGGACCTTTGCGTAGGCATTGGAAGAAACCTGAAAAATGATATCAAGGAAGATCTCGTCTCGTTCTTGAAAGAAAATAATGGTATATTCGTGTGGTCGTCAGAAGATATGCAGGGAATAAGCATAGACGTCACGTCCCATGAATTAAACATAGATCCTACGTTTAGGCCCATAAAGCAAAAATGCAGAAAGGTTGGACCGGAAAGGGTCAAAACAGTAAACGACGAAGTCGATAGACTATTAACATTCAGATCAATCCATAAAGTAAAATACCCAGAATGTCTAGCCAATCCGGTCATCGTAAAGAAAAAGAACAGAAAATGGCGGGTCTGTATCGACTTCACCGATTTAAATAAAGTTTGCCCAAAAGACAGCTTTCCTTCACCGCATATTGACCACCTTGTAGAAGCTACGGCAGGTCACCAGCTATTATCCTTTATTGATGTTTCTCCGGATATAATCAAATCCTAATGCATACGGAAGACCAAGAAAAGACCGCATTCATTACTGATCAAAGGACTTATTGCTACAAAGTACTGCCCTTCGATCTAAAGAGTGCTGGAGCTACATACCAACATTTAGTCAACAAAATGTTTGCTAGCCAATTAGGCAAAACCATGGAAGTTTACATCGATGACATGCTGGTAAAGTCTGTGAGGGAATGCGATCATGTCTCGGAATTAAAAGAATGTTTTGCCATTCTTAACGAGTATGGGATGAAATTTAACCCCACGAAGTGCTCATTTGGCGTTCCATCCAGAGAATTCTTAGGTTCTTTGGTAACCAAAAGAGGGATAGAGGCGAACCCTAAACAGATCGCTGCATTCCTCGAAATGCCATCTCCTAAGAATAAAAAAAAGAAGTCTAAAAAGTGACCGGGAGAATCGCCACTTTGAATAGGTTTATACCCCGATCAACTGACAAATGCTACTATTTCTATCAGTTATTGAAGGGAAATAAGGCATTCAAATGGAACGAATCATGCGAGATGGCTTTCCAACAGTTTAAAGCATATCTAACCGAACCACTAATACTCACAAAACCATTAGAAGGTGAACCCCTATACTTATATATCGCTATATCTCAAGCAGCTGTGAGCGGGGTCTTGGTTAGAGAAGAGTGTAACATTCAAAAATTAATTCACTACATTAGCAAATCGTTAGTGGATGCTAAAATACGCTACCCCACAATGGAAAAGTTAGCCCTAGCAATCGTAACATTTGCGAGAAAGCTATGGCCATATTTCCAATCGCACCCGATCATAGTAATGTCATCGCAACCTCTACGAACCATTCTGCATTGTCCTAGCCAATCCGGACGGCTAGCCAAATGGGAAATAGAGCTAAGCGAGTATGACATACAATACCGACCCAAAACTTGCGCTAAGGCACAAGTCTTGGCCGATTTTGTTATTGAATTAATTGCAGACTCGCAAGAAAAGGAAAACGAAATTAAATTCGGTATTTGGACGCTCTACGTCGATGGAGCATCCTCGAAACAAGGTTCGGGAGTAGGGATCCAACTAACATCTCCAACTGACAAAACAATAGAACAATCGTTTGGACTAGGTTTCCTGGCATCTAATAATGAAGCAAAATACGAAACCTTGATGGCTGGCCTAAGACTCGCCTTAAGGATCGGAGTACGAAGATTCACAGCATTCAGTGATTCGCAATTGGTCACCAGCCAATTTCATGGTGAGTACGAAACTAGAGACGAACGAATGGAGGCATACCTCAAAGTTGTCCTCCAACTCTCTAGTCAGTTCGATAAATTCTAACTAACCAGAATCTCCCGAGGGGAGAATACCTCAGCCGACGCATTAGCAGCGCTCACCTCTACATCCGACCCGCTAGTCAAAAGAATCATTCCTGTCGAAGGAAAAGAGAAGCCGAGCGTAGAACTTGTACCGAAAACGGTCAATGTAGCCAAAATTGAAATGACTCTAGAAATTGCTACTAACCTTCTTCCCAAAACCAAAGAAACCGCTAGCCAAGAAAATTACTGGAGAATCCCAATAAAACGACACATAGAAAGCGGCGTCTTAGCACCCCATAAGTGGGAAGCCCGCAAGCTCAAGGCCCTTGGTGCCAAATATTGTATCGTTAATGGCGAATTATATAAACGAAGTATATTAGGACAATATTTCGAATACGTCCACGGTAATGAAACCCTTAACCTCATGGCAGAAATCGCCGAAGGCTCTTGTGGAAGCCATTAATGTCTAAGGGCTATATCCGAGAAAGTCTAATGCCATGTGTTGTTCCTGTTCTTCTAGTGCCTAAGAAAGATGAAACTTGGAGAATGTGTGTTGATTGTAGAACAATCAACAATATGACTGTCAAATACCGACATCCAATTCCAAGAATTGAAGACATGCTAGATGAACTCAATGAAGCAACTATCTTCTCAAACATTGATCTAAGAAGTGGATATCATCAGGTGATAATGAAAGAAGGTGATGAATGGAGGACAACGTTAAAAACCAAACAAGGATTGTATGAATGGCTAGTAGTGCCATTTGGACTCACAAACGCTCTAAGTACCTTCATGAGACTCATGAACGACGTCCTAAGAGTATTTATCTGTAAGTTTGTAGTGGTTTATTTTGATGACATTCTAATCTATAGATCTGATCTTGAAGATCACCTACGACATCTTGAGCAGGTACTTGAAACGCTTAAAGCTGAAAACCTTTATGCTAACCTTAAGAAATGTACTTTCTGCACTGATGAAGTTGTATTCCTAGGATTTGTTGTAAGTTCTCAGGACTTAAAGGCCGATGAATAAAAGATCAAAGCAATTCAAGATTGGCAAACCCCATCAACAATCGGACATGTTCGGAGTTTCCATGGACTGGCTAGTTTCTATAGAAGATTTGTCAATGACTTAAGTACTTTTTCTCCGCCCCTCAATTCAGTAATTAAGAAGAATGTGGAATTCAAATGGGGACCAGCACAAGAGAAGGAATTCAACAAGCTGAAAGATAGCCTAACACATGCGCCTGTTTTGGTACTTCCTAACTTTGATAAAGCCTTTGAAATTGAATGTGATGCTTTCGGAATAGGTATAGGAGCTGCCCTAATTCAAGGAGGAAAACCAGAGGCTTACTTCAGTGAGAATCTTAGTGGAGCTTCGCTTAACTATCCCACATATGATAAAGAGCTCTATGCTTTGGTAAGGTCTCTTGAAACTTGGCAACATTACCTACTGTCAAAGGAGTTTGTTATTCATACAGATCATGAGACGCTCAAGCACTTAAGACAAAAAACTTAGTTTACCAAGAGGCATGCAAAGTGGCTTGAGTTTATGCAGACTTTCTGATACAAGCCTTGATTCAAGGATGTATGCGCGTGGGCTGTTTGTAGAAGATTAGGTGAGAAACTCAACCTTAGGCTTCTGGATAGGGGTTTTCTGGTTGGTAAACGATGGAAGGGTGAAGTGAACCACACGAGGGGTGATGAACCTCGTGATAAATCACGAACTTAGAGCTAGGAGGGCTGGTCTCAACTAGGTTCTAAGCGCACAAGATTCTTAGAGAGAAAACTTGTAGGGAAAAAGTTCTACTTTATTAATAATCAAAAAGGTTGTCGAACTACAATGCTGGAAGGAGCCTTATTAATATGCTCGACAGCTTGACCTTCTAGGGTCGACTCAAACAAATAAAAAGGAAAGTTTACAAAAGTGCACAAAAGGAAAAGATACAAAAGTGCATAACCGAAAAAGGACCTATTCCTAAAATGTTTTGACTCAAAAATGTAAAGCAACTAGATCCTACCCTGCAAAACAGAAAGAGGCATATATTCGAATGTAAACTTACCTTAACTCACCTCACGGCCAAGAAATGGAAGGTGGCCGCCCTTGTGGCATGCACGCGCCTTGCTCCTAGTCTTTCGACTTGGAGTAGGGTTAAATATCTTTGGGCCCTGACCTCTCTTGCCACTAAAGCCCAAGTCTCTGATGTTCCTTGTGTTGTTGAGAAGCCTTTGGACTCTAATTTGCTCTTCTGGCCCATTGTCCTTAGCTGCTCTTCCTCTAGAAGCTTGTCGACCCATAAGCTGAATTTGTGGAAGAGTGCTCTTGATCTGCTTCTTGTCATTGCTCCTGGAGGTACCACTGGTGTAGATACTTCCTCTAAGTGCATGTCCTGGAGCTGGTAGCTCATTTGGTCCGAGTCCTCTTGTGTAGAAGTGGAAGTGTGCGTGTACTCGGCTGGATGGCCTGTACCGGCTGGATTGTGCGCGGTACTGGCCGGAATGACTTCAGGACCGGCCAAGTTGATCCCGGAGTCGGCGGTGTCATCAGGGGGACCGGCGGTGTCATTCACGTCCCCACCAAGTGTGCCGGAAGCTTGGGCCTCTCCGCCGGCGATGTTGACCGGTCTGGTCCTATAGGTCGAGGGTCCGGCGGTACTGTCTGGTCCGGCAGGCGCGCCAGATGGTCCTGCTGTCTCGGGCAAGCTTCCTGGTCGGCCAGTCTGGTCTCCTGGCTGGATGTACGACCTGATGTCCTCATCATTCCCTCCCTCTTCAGTAGGTTTTGTCCTCAAAACTGGATCATCTGCATGGAAAGGGCCAAGTCAGTAACATTGAACGTATTGGACACATTAAACTCACCTGGAAGCTCGATCCGGTAGGCGTTGTTGTTGATTCTCTCGAGCACTCTGAATGGTCCATCTCCTCTTGGTGCTAGCTTGGAACTCCTTAGGTTTGAGAACCTCTCCTGCCGTAGGTGTAGCCACACCCAATCGCCTGGTTGAAAGATCACCTCCTTTCTTCCTTTGTTGGCATGAGTCACGTTCTGTCCGGTCCTCTTCTCCAAGTTCTCTGCTACCTTCTGGTGTAACCTCCTTATGAACTCTGCTTTGGATGCTCTGTTGAGGTTGGTCATCTCAGCTGGTGGCAATGGTGTTTGCTCCAATGGGGTGAGAGGGTTGAAGCCGTATACCACTTCAAATGGTGTCTTCTTGGTTGCTGAGTGCACGGCTCGGTTGTAGGCGAACTCAATGAATGGCAGGCACTCCACCCAAGTCTTTAGGTTCTTCCCTAGTGTTGTTCTGAGAAGAGTTGATAGGGTCCTGTTGACAACTTCAGTTTGGCCATCGGTTTGAGGATGGCAAGTGGTTGAGAAGAGTAGCTTCGTGCCTAGCTTTCTCCAAAGGGTCCTCCAGAAATGGCTGAGGAACTTGGTGTCCCTGTCTGATACGATGGTCCTTGGCACTCCATGAAGCCGTACTATCTCCCTGAAGAACAGCTCAGCTATTTGCGTGGCATCATTGACATTGGCACATGGGATGAAGTGTGCCATATTGGAGAATCTGTCCACCACTAGAAAGATTGCATCTTTGTGGTTGATCTTGGGCAGACCTAGAACAAAATCCATCGAGATGTCCACCCATGGATGTGTTGGTATGGGCAGTGGGAGATACAACCCGTGAGGTTGCACTCGGACTTTGCCTTCTTGCAAGTAATGCATCTTGCACAATGTGCTTCTACTGTCCTCTTGATGTGTGGCCAGTAGAAGTGCTCCTTGACCACTGCTAGAGTCTTGTCGACACCAAAGTGGCCCATGAGTCCTCCATGAGCTTCTCGGATGATAAGCTCCCTTAGTGATCCCTGTGGTATGCACAGCCTTCTTTCTCGGAACAAAAATCTCTCATGGATGTAGAATTTGCCATGACTCCCTGTGCTACACTCCTTGTAGCTCTCAGCAAGGTCAGGATCATCCTTGTATAGATCCTTGATGTGCTCGAATCCTAGGACTTTGCCTCCATGGTTGATATCAAGGCAAACCTCCTTGATAGTGCATCGGCTACCACATTGTCTTTGCCCTTCTTGTACTTGATCACGTACGGGAAGGTCTCTATGAACTCCATCCACCTGGCATGTCTCCTCTTGAGATTGGTTTGCCCTCTGAGGTGTTTGAGAGTCTCGTGATCAGTGTGGATCACAAACTCCTTGGACAGCAAGTAATGCTGCCAAGTCTCCAATGCTCGGACAAGGGCATAGAGCTCCTTGTCATAAGTGGGGTAGTTCAGTGAGGCACCACCTAGCTTCTCACTGAAGTATGCCACTGGTCTCCCTCCCTGGGTTAGCACTGCTCCTATGCCTATTCCAGAGGCATCACACTCCACTTCAAACGTCTTGTTGAAGTCGGGAAGGACTAACACTGGTGCGTGTGTAAGGCTGTCCTTCAAGGCCTTGAATGCCTTCTCCTGAGCTTCTCCCAGCTGAATCCCATGTTCTTCTTCACTACTGCCGTCAGTGGTGAGGCAATACTGCTGAAGTTGGGCACGAATCTCCTTTAGAAGCTGGCCAGTCCGTGGAAGCTCCCTACTTGGCTGGTGTTTCCTGGTGTTGGCCATTCTTGTATGGCTCGAATCTTCTCTCATCAACCTGTAGGCCCTGTGAACTCACAACAAAACCTAAAAAGACAAGCTTATCAGTACAAAAGGTGCACTTCTTGAGATTGGCATAAAGCTCTTCTTGTCGAAGGGTTTTAAGTACCATCTCAAGATGTGTAGGTGTTCCGTAGGCACTTACTATAAACAAGTATGTCATCAAAGTAAACAACTACAAACTTACTGATGTACGCCCTAAGAACTTGGTTCATAAGGCATGAAGGTGCTTGGGGCATTAGTCAAGCCGAATGGCATGACTGTCCACTCGTAGAGCCCTTGCTTTGTCTTGAAAGCAGTCTTCCACTCATCACCTTCCTTCATCCTGACCTGGTGGTATCCACTCTTGGGGTCTATCTTGGAGAAGACCGTGGCTCCACTCAGCTCATCTAGCATGTCATCCAGCCGTGGTATCGGATGCCAGTACTTGACTGTGATGTTGTTGATTGCTCGGTAGTCCACGCACATTCGCCAAATCCCATCCTTCTTGGGCACTAGCAGCACTGGTACGGTACATGGACTGAGGCTCTCGAACATATCCTTTCTCCAGGAGCTCCTTGGCTTGCTTCTCAAGCTCCTTGGACTCCTCTGGACTCATCCGGTAGGCTGGCCGGGTTGGCAGGGCTGCTCCGGGCACTAGATCAATCTGGTGTTCTATGCCACGTAAAGGAGGCAAGCCTGCTGGTATCTCCTCTGGAAATACATCCTGGAATTTGTTGAGGAGTGTTGCTACTTCAGGAGGTAGCTCTACCTGTCCCTGTTCTATACTCAACACTTCCTTGAAAACCATTAGTAACATTAAGTCCTTCGAGGCTAAAGCTCTCCGGACATGACTAGGTTGAATAAGGAAGTTAGACTTGACAAGTTTCTTTTCCTTACTCATTTGGAGTTGTAGCTCATGTACTTGGGCAGGTGTAAGAGGAGCTAGGCTGACCTTTCTCTTGTCATGCACGGAGGTGTAGAGATTGGTTCTGCCATCATGCCTGGTCTCTTTGTCAAACTGCCATGGTCTTCCTAGTAGAAGATGGCCAGCTTGCATGGGCACCACGTCGCACACGACCTGGTCTTGGTACTTGCCCACACTGAATGGCACAGTGACTTGCTCATAAATCTTGAGCTCCACTTTGTCATCAAGCCATCTCAGTCTATATGGTCGAGGATGCCGGGTCCTCTCTAGACCTAGCTTATCAACCATATACGCACTAGCAACGTTAGTGCAAGAACCACCATCTATGATGAGGTTACATACCTTTCCCTTGACGGTGCAACGGCTGTGGAAGATGTTCTCCCTTTGGATGGTCTCTGAAGGATCCACCATTGCACTGAGGATACGTCTAGTGACCAGCACTTCCCCACATCAGGGTACTCAATGT
>JAENJI010000327.1:0-49103 GCA_018901935.1 Pugionium cornutum | reverse complement strand
TTCTTCCACCAATTTTGTGTTTATGGGATCCCATGTAAATTCTTGTTGCGAAATTTAATTATATATTACTAAAAATATTATTTAAAACTATTTAAAATAATTATATATTTAAAAATAGTTTTACGTACCGTAAACATCCTGGACCAAATCTGATATTTTTTGTATGGAATATCTCTAAATTTGGTATATGGTTTGTTCAAAAGATAATGAAAATGTTTAATACAGATTTGTTCATTCTGTTGATTAAAATACCAAATCTACGAATTTTTATTAGAATAGCGTTAAAATAATCATTTTGAATATAATTATAGAAAAATTTAATTTATCATGTCGAATTTTCTTGACGTATCCGATCGAGAAAAGTAAGAAGTTCAAGACCAGACTGCTGAACCAATTCTTCAATTGTCATTGGTAGGAAAGAATAATTTGCAGATTCTGGAACTTGAGTTGGTATACAACTCGGAGTAGACGACTCACCACGTATTTGGTACTATTGATACGATCTTAAAACATTATGATTGTGAAATTTTATCAATCTATTTACATTTATTATTTGCCATTTTCTATTTGAAACATTAAATTATTTAAAATTATAATCAATTATTTTTATTTTAATGAAAATTGATTAGAATTATTAAATCGAGTAAAAAATAAAGGTGATTATGAAATTATAAAAATTTAAGAAAGCTAAAAAATTGATATATCAACACATCACAAATTTATAAAAGTTAAAAAAAATGTGATTTTGAATAACAAAATAAAATGATATTTTCATTTTAAATTTTTAATAATTTAATAATTACTTCTCAAGCATTTAAATACATATACAAATATACACGTATATGTATTATAAAAATTATTTATAAATTTAAACCATATGTTAATTGTGTGATAATAAGGCTGTTTCTAGAAAATCATGGTTTGCCAGGTTAATATTCTCGGACCTTAGTTTGATATTTCCTAGTGAATCCTAACAAAACCTGATGCTAACTATCATTAAACCTGATACTGATATTCTACTTTGTGAATTTTTTTATATTATTATACATATATACGTGTGCAATTGTAAGTCATATACAACTATACAAGTATATAAATAAGTAGAAAAAGTCAAAGAGTTCTTAAGACCTATTGGGACCAAAGAAGTTTTGTTGGGTTGTTGCATGAAATCTGCTTGATTAGATTCACTCAAAAATAAATTTCGCAGATCCTCAAAGATTAATACTATTAGATAATTATTGATGATAGGGGTGCGATGCATGTGGCAGCCAATAAGAATCCAACGAACCTTAGCTTAACATCTATTCACATTCTCCAATAGATTTCCCTCTTCGATTTTTATATTGTTTTTACTGTCATTTATCATATTAGCTATATTAGTTTCCTTTTATCATTCAACATAAGTCAAAAGTTCTTAAGAAAATGGCTGATGTTTTAAATAAAAATGACATCGCAAATCCAAGTTTCCTTAGATATTTCTTAGACAATAAAAATCTATCGCAAAAAGTATTGAACCAAATATCGTATATCGAGTCGAAATTAGGATTAGCTCTTCAAGAACTTTATGAACATGGACTATTCCTAATTGAACATGATTAAATCAAACCAATAGCGACGACAATATTTAATCTAGAAGTGAAAACTTATATGAATAACGACGATAACGGCGGGAGGTGAAGAGGAAAGGAAGTTTTCGGCGATGGGAGACAAAGAGACAGAGAAGGAGAGACACGCGAAAGAGAAAGAGGAGAAGAAACGGTCGTAGGTTATATTAGATATCCCGCGTTGGGAATTACGTTTCCCACATAAAATTTTAGGCCGTCGGAAATCCATCGGTTTTCCGACAGACCGTTTAAAACCCGTGAATATTCAAAAAATAGCGTGCCCATGTTGCAATTGACGGTTTTCCGACAGTTTTCCGATGGCTTTTCGATGGGGTTACCAAAGCCGTTAGAAATCAGTCGGTTACGTAAATCAATATTTCAAAAAAATATTTATATATTATTAAAGTATAAAAATATTTATATGTCTATGGAACCTAAGTTACCAATTGTGCTTTATTGCACATACCATTTCTCTAGTATGTATTGAAGTCACTGTAATTCAAGGATCTTGCTTGTTCCTCACATGAGAATATCGAATATAACAAACCTGGTCCGCTTGTGATGCAAGTATAAAAGGATCATATTTTCGATGTCGCTTACGAGAGGGGACAGATGTAACACCGAATTCGTCTCCACGTTGACCCATGATAGAATCATACCAATCACAATAGAATACAATACACCTCAAATCAATCATTCCTAGATAGTAAACTTCTAATATTTCACGAAGAACACCGTTGTATATAATTTCTCCCGATTGAGATGATACACCATAATTACAAGTTGTTTGTGAGTTTCCTTGGCGATAAATTTTAAAAGCATATCCACGAGTGTAGTACATTGTATAAGATTTTGCAGTAAATGTAGGACCACTCACCAACTCAACTAACCATGTGGGAAACGTTATCCCATTAGAAGGACATGTAGTAACGTATAAAATATATATATATATATATATATATATATATAGGAAACTATTATTGAAAATTACATAATTGTGGTAACTCTAACATAAAAATGCAACTATCTTGCAAATTCGTTTTTTAAGTTAGACCAAATCATTCTCTGTGTAATCTGAATAATGAACACGTATTTGTTCCATGTATATCGTGTTAATTAAGAACAAAATAATTAACAATAAATTATAATAACAATTAAAAATAGAATCCAATTGAATGTATCTTTCATATTTCAAAACGTCATCCCAATTTATCAAAATATACAAATGTAAGTTATTATGTTCCTCCTGTGATAGGCGTCGCGTCTTCCTTTTTACACTTAAATGTCCAATTTGTGCAAATATTTCTAGCACATATATTGGATACCTTGGTTTTTTCCCTCCATCATCATGTCGTGCATATCGTCTATTTTTTGTTTGGACTTACGATGGGAAATAGTAGCTAGCGAAGTTAGATGTTTCTTCATTAATACTTTGTGCGAAGATTGAACCTTCAACCGTGGCAAGATTTTTAACTTTTTTCTTTAGTTGAAACATATATCTCTCAAAAGGATACATCCATCGGTACTGAACAGATCCTCCAAGCTCTACTTCTCTAGAGAGGTGAATAGGAAGATGCTCCATAGCATCAAAAAATGCTGGTGGAAATATTTTCTCCAAGTTACAAATGAGAACTAGTATTTTTTTGTCCAAATTTCGGATATCATCTGTAATAAGTGATATTGTACATAAATCTCGGAAAAAGCACCAATTCCTATATAAAATTTTTTTTAATATCAATTTTTATAATATATGAAATTATGATTATATATATAATAATATAAACATACCTGCAGTGCTCCGTGGATATTTTTATGCAGAAGATCGCTAAAGGCAAATGGGAATAGTGTTTGTATGACAACATGAAAATCATGACTTTTCATCTCTGAAAATTTGCCTTCGGTAGTATCGACACAATTACGAAGATTAGATGCGTATCCATCTAGAAATTTGACATTATGCTTAATTCAGTAAAAAAATCCATCTTTTGCATGCGTATCCAACCAGAATGCGGGAAACAATGATTTTCCATTTGACATTACATGTAGTTCCTTTCGGGAACAAATATCCGACAAATCCAATCTAGCTTTCAAATTATCTTTTGTTTTTTACACATTTAGAACGGTATTCATTATACTGTCAAAAAAATTCTTCTTAATGTGCATAACATATAGATTATGGCGCAACAAATGGTCCTTCCAATATGGTAAATCCCAAAAAATGCTCTTCTTGTGCCAATTATGGTATTCGCCACAACCATCAACATAGTAATGTTTGTTACCTCCACATGAAGCCGTTATCTCAGCACCAAAATCTCTAAGTTGAGTCATTATATAATTTCCGTCAGGAATAGGAAGTGGACCATCAAAATTTTTTTTGTTTTTCCTAAATAATTTCGTGCTCTAGCGATATAGATGATATTATGGTAGAAATCGACGATGACAATCGAACCAACTAGTCTTTCGTCCGCGTTTCAGTTGGAACGCATGATAATGTTCCATGCGTCGACCATCCTGATAACATAACATATGCTGGAAAATCACTTATGGTTCACATAAGTACTAGTCACATCAAGAAGTTATGTTGGTTGGAAACATCGAATGCTTCGACACCATTTTCCCGTAATATTTTTAACTCATGAATTAGTGGCTGCAAAAAATATATCAAGCGATCGTTTAGGATGCTCTGGACCGTGGATGAGAATTGTTAGAAACAAAAACTCTCGTTTCATGCACAACAAAGGAGGCACATTATAAGATGTCACGATAACTGGCCACAACGAGTATTTCCCCTCATGCTTCCCAAAAGAATTGAATCCATTTGTAGATAACCCGAGGTATACGTTTCTAGGGTCATATGAAAAACTAGGACAAATTTGTTGAAAATATTTCCATGTTTCAGCATCCGAGGGATGCATAATTTCTCCATTCGAATTATGTTCTGCATGTCATCTCATAGATTTTGCCGTATGTTCAGATTGATATAACCTTTTTAACCTCTCTGTTAATGGCAAATACCACATTCGTTTACGTGGAATAGGTACTCTGCCGCTTGTCTCTTGAAATCGAGGTTTGTGACAAAATCAGCACTTCATGCGGTTTTCATCGTTTCTCCAATAGATCATGCAGTTGTCAATACATACATCGATCATGTGATATGGCAATCCAAGACCAACTACAAGTTTTTGAACCTCGTAATATGAAGCAGGTGCAATATTATCTTCAGGTAATATATCTCTAACAAAATCAGCTATCGCATTCACACAATCTTCAACCAATTTGAAATCGGCTTTATCGTCATCAACTTGCTTGCAACAAATAAAAACGATAATCCATCTGTACATCCTTTATACAAAGGCTGCTTGGATGCATCTAACATATCAAAAAAAATTTTGGGCTTCCAAATTAGGTTACTTTATTATGCTACTATCTTCAATGTACGATGCTCTTTGTTCACCAAATGCATCATTCACCATAGAACAACACCTCAGTTTATATCAACTTGTGATGCTGGTTCCTCTACCCTAACATTAATACTATCTAACATTTTTGAAGTAGTACCATAATATTGCATCGTTGCATCAGTTTCTCCATGTGAATATCAAATTTTATAACCCGACATAAATCTAGTCCTATACAAATGATTACGTACTTTTCTAATAGAGATTTATCTATGATTTCGACATTTAAAACATGGAAAATATATTTTACTGTATTATGATGTCATACTATTGTTTGATGCAAATGTCATGAACTCTTCAACATCTTGCGCAAATTCATCAGTCAATTCCCCCGTTGTTGAATCATACCGAGGTTTATCCATCCAAGATCGAAAATAATCATAAGAACCCAAATAAGATATTTTCTTAAGATTTTTTGTTCTGGTGAAAATGTGAAGGAGCATATCGTATATATATTGAAAATTAGAAGATTATCACGAATTTTTAACAGATTATTACGAATTTTTAACAGATTATTATGAATTTTTAACATATAATCACTGATTATTATAAATTTTTAACAGATAATCACTGATTATTATGAATTTTTAACAGATAATCACTCATTATTATGAATTTTTAACAGTATATATATCGCATTCACACAATCTTTAGCCAAGTTGAAATCCGTCTTTATCTTCATCAACCTGCTTGAAGCAAATAAAGGCGATAATCCATCTTTACATCTTTTATACAAAGGCTGTTTGGATGCATCTAACATATCAAAAAATTCTCGGCTTCCAAATTAGGTTCCTCTATTCTGATACTATCTTCAATGTACGATGCTCTTTGTTCACGAAATGCATCATTCACCATCTGAACAGTACCTCTGTTTATATCAACTTGTGATGATGGTTCCTCTACTCTAAAATTAGTACTATCTAACATTTCTGAAGTACTACCATAATATTGCATCGTTGCATCAGTTGCTCCATGTGAATACCAAATTTTATAACCCGGTATAAATCCAGTCATATACAAATGATTAAGTAAGTTCCCTTGGTAGTCCATCGGAAAACCATCACATAGGCGTTGGAAAATACCAACGGTTTTATTTCCGTCGGAAATGTCGTCGGAAATATTAATGTTTTCTTGTAGTGCAATGGCAAGTAGCAGTTGGTCGTTGAGAGGTCATGGAAGATGACAAATCCCGTCTTCTTTGGGCCGTGGTAACTTCTCGGCCTCTTGGATCCCTCACCCGCGGTTTATAAAGCGGCATCCCACCTACCGCCCCAATTTACCTTCACTCCTCATACGATTCCTGAAACCGAACCATCTAATCGATTCAAGAATCGGAGGAGCATGAAGAGGAAAAGGTTCCACCTTCCAAAACGAAAATGGAGGAACAAACTATCACCTTACATAGTTTGTTATAAACCCCAGAGCGGGACCTGTACCTAACAGTGCTGTCTTCAATGCCGCCACCAAACACGACTTGGTAATAATTACAAAATTATCTATTTAATTTATTTAATTAAATTTAATTATTTATAATTTATTAAATTTTATTTGAAATTTAAAAACTTTAATATATTAAAAATATTAGGTTTGACCGGGACAAAAGGGCTATAACCCATCAAATTTCAAAAAATTTGATGGCCCTACTACAGCTGAACGGTCGTACGAGCTGAACGACTAGAGAAATACTTCATCGAATTTGCGGTAATTATATTTTTTTAAATATTTATTTAATAAAATTTAATAATTAGTAAAGTTAATATATTTTAAATTTCCAAGTAATCATACACCTGGGATCATGTGATCACCTCGATAATATGGAAAGAGTTTGAATTCGTCTGTGTAAGACGGATGAAAGGGATGGTGAGCACGGTTCATAAAACCGGAAAATTTCCTAGGTGTTCTTGGTGCGCACAAGCATTTGTCGGGTCAAAAATCATACATCCATATCCAACAAAAAATGGTAAGTACTCTAAAATATTTAAATTTACATTTAAATTTATTTTTTATTTATTAATAATTTATTTCAAAATTTAGGAAAAAAATTTGTGACGACCGGTCTCAATTGGTGAGGTTTTTATAAATACTCACACTCGGCAAGATGGTTGGTATGTCAATTTTAAAGGTAAATAAATCGGTGAATCATACGAACGAAACATCCAAGAAACAATGGTGATCGTGGTGGTCGATGCAACTGAAACGTCCGACGATACTTCCTGTCGAATTGAGCTGACCCAAGACGAGAAGAATGAGATCTTCATTTAGGTATAAATTTTTTTCTAAAAATAATTTTTTACACTAAATTTAATAAATTTGTTCTGATTTTTTTATTATTATTTTGTACTCCTCCATTGTGAATTACCAAGGCTATTTTTACGGCCTCGGTAGCCTAAACCGCATTCATAGGTCAGACATGCGTAGTGGCTTCGCATCCACTATCTCCGACTTTGTTGCACTTTAGGATCAATTTCTATCCGCGTACCGACAAATCGAAAAACAAAATGCACAGAATATGTGGATTGAATAACAAAATACGGAGATGATCGAAGCTAATTAGAGGATGGAGGAACGGTTCGCTGAAGAACGTAGACAACAGCTTGAACTACAAAAGTAAAACCAGAGCCGAATTAACTGCTTGGATATGATCGTTGGATATTTACAATGGACGGATCCCGCTTTCGCGTCATTTTTGGAGGATAACAATGCCCCAGCTGGATCGTCGAACGCTTCACCAACATTTTTGCCATCCGATTTCCAATTTCCGCCTCTGGATAATTAGAATTTTTAAATTTTTTGTAATTTGAATTTTTTAATAAAATTTATTATTTTTCTTTTATAATTTTTTTATATTTTACAAAATAACTAATTAATAGAATTATTTATTATTTTAGTATAATAATATTTACAATTAAAAATAATTAATTATGACTGGTTATTATGAATTTTTAACAGTATATATATCACATTCACACAATCTTCAGCCAAGTTGAAATCCGTCTTTATCTTCATCAACCTGCTTGAAGCAAATAAAGGCGATAATCCATCTTTACATCTTTTATGCAAAGGCTGTTTGGATGCATCTAACATATCAAAAATTTTATGGGCTTCCAAATTAGGTTCCTCTATTCTGATACTATCTCCAATGTACGATACTCTTTGTTTACGAAATGCATCATTCACCATCTAAACAGTACCTCTGTTTATATCAACTTGTGATGCTGGTTCCTCTACTCTAACATTAGTACTATCTAACATTTCTGAAGTACTACCATAATATTGCATCGTTGCATCAGTTTCTCCATGTGAATACCAAATTTTATAACCCGGTATAAATCCAGTCATATACAAATGATTAAGTAAGTTCCCTCGGTAGTCCATCGGAAAACCATCGCATAGGCGTTGGAAAATACCAACGGTTTTATTTCCGTCGGAAATGCCGTCGGAAATATTAATGTTTTCTTGTAGTGCAATGGCAAGTAGCGGTTGGTCGTTGAGAGGTCGTGGAAGATGACAAATCCCGTCTTCTTTGGGCCGTGGTAACTTCTCAGCCTCTTGGATCCCTCACCCGCGGTTTATAAAGCGGCATCCCGCCTACCGCCCCAATTTACCTTCACTCCTCACACGATTCCTGAAACTGAACCGTCTAATCGATTCAAGAATCGGAGGAGCATGAAGAGGAAAAGGTTCCACCTTCCAAAACGAAAATGGAGGAACAAAATATCACCTTACATAGTTTGTTATAAACCCCAGAGCGGGACCAGTACCTGACAGCGCTGTCTTCAGTGCCACCACCAAACACGACTTGGTAATAATTACAAAATTATCTATTTAATTTAGGGAAAATCGCATAAAAAACCTCGACGCTCAAAGGCACTGACACTTTAAACTTTGAGAAATTTGCACTTACACAATAAACATCAAAACTTACAAAATAACCAGTTTTAACACTAAAATTCAGTCCTAGTTACGCAACGTTAAATACATGTAACGGATGTTAAAACGTTGTTAAATGAAAATAACTCTGTTAAATATATTAAACGGATGTTAATTCATTCTTAAGTTAAAACACGTGGGTTAGAAGTTGGGTAAATGGTCCCGAAACCTTCATAAAAATCACAAACTTTTTAGGGTTCTTCGCAAGTGAAATCGAGTTGGGGAAAAGTTGTGCAATCGATCATAGAGAGAAATAGAGAGTGTGCACGGTTCGGAATGAGGTAAGAATGAGTTTGAAGTTCGTATTTTCAAGAATTTTATCTCAATTTTTTGTGATGTGCGAAATCGATTGTTGCGAAATCTCTTGGAGTCAAAATCGTTTGACTTGGTTGCGATTAAGAGAGTCGATTTTAGGGTTTAGATTGAATGGTTGTATTGTAGTCGATTGAATGAGTTTCGATTAGGAGAGTCAATTTTAGGGTTTGCATATGTGTTCGGATTTGTGTTGGTGATGGGATTTCAATTGGGAAAATCTTGTTACTGTTGTTTCCAACTGAAGTTCTTGGAAAAATTGAACGGAAAAGGCATAGTTCAGGGTCCAAGTCTACTTTGAAAATATGGTTGGCTCGGTGTTTGCATCGGGACAAATCTTCCACAGTTAAAGCTGTGCAAAAACGAAAAAAATCACAAATAATAGCATCTAATAAAACTGTGATGGGATTTATGTTGGGCCCAGTGGGAATGGGTCGTTGGAAAGCTCTGGATTTATGTTGGTGATGGGATTTCAGTTAGGGTGGGGTTTGGATTGGGATGAGATTCTATTAAAGTATCATTTGGGAGTTTAGGACTTGACTTGTGTCCAAACAACTCGGGATGTAGTCTCTAGTGTTTGGTTTACTATTTTGTTGAAAAATCCTTTGAAATTATAAGTTTCAGTTTAGATTGAGTGTGTTATCCGAGTTGTAGCATCATGAATCCTAATACCATAATTGAGTTTACACTGAGTGTGTTTGGTTTATTGGTTTGGTGAAAAATCCATGAAATTATAAGTTTCAGTTTAGATTGATTGTGTTATCCAAGTTTACATTTTATTCTAAATGTTAATGTATTGTGTTTTTTTCAGTAATGATGGAACGGTGAAACTCATAATACACTTCGGTGGTTTTATGAGAAAAGATGCAGAAGATTACCAGTATTTGGAGGAATTAGGATAAAGAAGAGAGACATGGAAGATATCGGATATACGTTAGGAGAAATTTGAAGAATTTCTTGCGACGGAGAAAGTGTTTGCTCCAATGTACTTCATTTGGTACAAACAACAAAGTGAAAATATGGCAAACCTTCAATACGCATTGGAACCATTGGGTATTCACTGAACACACAATATGACATCAAAATGGCAAAGTCAGAAGCAAATAGGATCGCTGCTATTTGTTGCTCTGAGAAATGTCCTTGGAGGGTTTTCTGCTCAGTTGAACATCCAATCAACATGTGGATGGTGAAAGTGTGTCATAGTAAACACAACCATGGGAAATCGAGCAGAGTATCTATGCTTAAGCAAGGTGTGATTGCTGGTTTGTTTAGAGAAGAGCTTAGAAGAAATGTTAGTTTACAAGCATCAGAGATTAAAGACGCGATAGAGGCACAGTATAACATCGTCGTGCCTCTTTCTAAGTGCTACCGAGGAAGAAGAATTGCATTGAACACCATCCTTGAAGCTCAAACGAACCAGTTTGCGAAGTTATAGGACTATGAAGCTGAAATTAGGCGATCAAACCCGGGTATAACGACTGAACTCAACAATATACCCGTTAATGGTGTCGACCAGTTTGATTGTTTCTACATGTGTTTTGAGGAACTCCGTAGGGCTTGGATGACGAGTTGTAGACCTGTGATTGGTTTAGATTGATGCTTCTTAAAATGGGAGCTAACTGGTGATGTCCTTTCGGCTGTTGTTAGAGACGCAAATAATCAGATGTTTCCAATTGCGTGGGCAGTGGTTCGTGGAGAAAACAAAGATACCTGGACATGGTTCATTAGAAAAATAAAAACAGATTTGAACTTGTGCATGGGAGAGAACATAACTCTCATTTCAGATAAACAAAAGGTATTATCTTTTGCACTTAATATTTTTTGAACTTAACACTCCTATTGATGATGAACACTACTATTCGCAGGGACTTTGTCTTGCCATTGATGCTGAACTCCCAATGGCTGAACACCGACAATGTGCACGACACATATATGCAAATTGGAGGAAACAATTCACTCGGTCGGAATATAAAAACCTGTTTTGGGGTATAACATACAGCTACAACCAAGGGGAATATGTTGAGAAAATGAAACTGTTGCAAGATTATGATGTCGCTGCGTACGAAGCATTGCTACTCCAAGAACCGGAAAAGTGGTCTCGTGCATTCTTCTCACTTGATTCGAACTGCTCAGATGTGCACAATAATTTGTCAGAAAGTTTCAACAGGACCATCAAAATGGCAAAAACAAAACTCGTGATAAGTTTGCTAGAAGATATGAGAAGACAAGCGATGAGGAGAATAGCACGTAGGTTCACGAAAGCAGAAAAGTGTAATACACTACTTACACCAGCAACAATGGGAATACTTGAGAAGGCAAGAATTGAGAAAAAGTACTACACAATAATACGCAGTAGTACAAATTTGTTTGAGGTGGTTGAATTTGACAATGGCTATACAGTGAACTTAGCGACAAAGCAATGTGCATGTCGACGATGGGATCTCACAGGTATGAAATATTCAGTATGATAGGGTATTTTCTTTCTCACAGCTATGAAATACTCATTACATTTTCTGATTTTTGGTGAAGGTATACCATGCAAGCATGCTGTGTGTGTTCTTGATGATAACAAAGATGCAAGCGTTATGAAAAATACATGCTCGGAGAACATCAAACCGGTGAATGGCGAGACATTGTGGAGGAAGATTAACAAACTTGCCATTAGGATCCCCAAGTATCGAAAGCCACGTGGTAGACCCAAAAATCGGGACAGGAGAAAAGAACCATTCGAAGACTTAAAAAACAAAGGTAAGGCCACACGACATGGGAGAATTCCACACTGCAGTAGATGTGGTCAAGCTGGTCATATCATAAGGAGCTGTAAAAATGAACCAGCAATTGTTCACGGTCCAAAAAACAGACGTGGAAGACCTCGTAAACATCCAATAAAGGCAATTGTTCACGGTCCACCCATGCGGTTTCTCTAAATCATACCAACAGAAAAAATTGCAAGACTCGAAACCAAGACCAATTTTACGCCTTCTACAAGTGTAAAACCTTCTTCCGGGATTGTCATTAGTCCATGATTTCAAAATATTTGCTAGTCGATTGCAATTACACAACATAGTACTCCCACTTTTGTATTAATCTATTGTTGAAGAACTTCCACTATAAGACATCTTCACACAAAAAATCAGTATATTATTGTCAAATAAACACCATAAATATCCACTACAAATAACAACAACCTGAATTCAACATCATCTCTAAAGGTTTATAGAGCATTTAGGCAAACCCCATCACCCCGAATTCAACATCATCCCAAATCCCGAATTCAACGAACAACAACAAACCCTAATTCAAAATGTACAAAATTTCGACAAACAACATCATCCCGAATTCAATATACACACTAGACAAGCAAAATCGAAACCCATAAACTCAATAAACCCAATCGAAAACCACCTGAACCCCATAAAATCGTAGTCAAATTCGAACAAAATCAAATCGTTTTCATCTTTCTTACCTCGACCGACTTCTATATGGAATCTCAAATCTCCATTTAACTCTTCTTTCCTTCCTGCATTTCAACTCGATCGATTTTCCCAAAATTTTCCCCTTTTCTCACAAACCCTAATACAAACGATCTTTCTTAACTCTTTAACTTTTTTTCCGGTTTAGAATAAACAAATCCCACGTGTTTATTTAAAATAAACGGGGTTAAATTCTTCTTAACGGAGGTTAAACTTCTATTAACGCCGGTTTAGGTTCTGTTACTTCTATTTGACGGAGAGAAATCGGGTGTTAAGTTCAGTGTTAAAAGTGATAAAACGTTAATCGTAAATGTTTATATTGTAAGTGATAAACTTTTAAGGTTTAAAGTGATAGTGGCTACCACATTCGAAGTTTTTTATGCGATTTTCCCATTTAATTTATTTAATTAAATTTAATTATTTATAATTTATTAAATTTTATTTGAAATTTAAAAACTTTAATATATTAAAAATATTAGGTTTGACCGGGACAAAAGGGCTATAACCCATCAAATTTCAAAAAATTTGATGGCCCTACTACAGCTGAACGGTCGTACGAGCTGAATGACTAGAGAAATACTTCATCGAATTTGCGGTAATTATATTTTTTTAAAAATATTTATTTAATAAAATTTAATAATTAGTAAAGTTAATATATTTTAAATTTCCAAGTAATCGTACACCTGGGATCATGTGATCACCTCGATAGTATGGAAAGAGTTTGAATTCGTCTGTGTAAGACGGATGAAAGGGATGGTGAGCACGGTTCATACAACCGGAAAATATCCTAGGTGGTCTTGGTGCGCACAAGCATTTGTCGGGTCAAAAATCATACATCCATATCCAACAAAAAATGGTAAGTACTCTAAAATATTTAAATTTACATTTAAATTTATTTTTTATTTATTAATAATTTATTTCAAAATTTAGGAAAAAAATTTGTGACGACCGGTCTCAATTGGTGAGGTTTTTATAAATACTCACACTCGGCAAGATGGTTGGTATGTCAATTTTAAAGGTAAATAAATCGGTGAATCATACGAACGAAACATCCAAGAAAAAATGGTGATCGTGGTGGTCGATGCAACTGAAACGTCCGACGATACTTCCCGTCGAATTGAGCTGACCTAAGACGAGAAGAATGAGATCTTCATTTAGGTATAAATTTTTTTCTAAAAATAATTTTTTATACTAAATTTAATAAATTTGTTCTGATTTTTTTATTATTATTTTGTACTCCTCCATTGTGAATTACCGAGGCCATTTTTACGGCCTCGGTAGCCTAAACCGCAATCATAGGTCAGACACGCGTAATGGCTTCGCATCCACTATCTCCGACTTTGTTGCATTTTTGGATCAACTTCTATCTGCGTACCGACAAATCGAAAAAACAAAATGCACAAAATATGTGGATTGAATAACAAAATACGGAGATGATCGAAGCTAATTAGAGGATGGAGGAACGGTTCGCTGAAGAACGTAGACAACAGCAGGAACTACAAAAGTAAAAACAGAGCCGAATTAACTGCTTGGATATGATCGTCGGATATTTACAATGGACGGATCCCGCTTTCGCGTCATTTTTGGAGGATAACAATGCCCCAGCTGGATCATCGAACGCTTCACCAATATTTTTGCCATCCGATTTCCAATTTCCGCCTTTGGATAATTAGAATTTTTAAATTTTTTGTAATTTGAATTTTTTAATAAAATTTATTATTTTTCTTTTATAATTTTTTTATATTTTACAAAATAACTAATTAATAGAATTATTTATTATTTTAGTATAATAATATTTACAATTAAAAAATAATTAATTAAAATATTTTAATTAATTATTTTTCTAAAAATATATATGTGGTCGCAAAATGGTCGCAAAAATTTGTGACCATTTTTCGACCACGTTTTCATCTTTGGTGGCAAATTAGTCACAAATTTCTCTGAGTGGTTTGCGACCACGGTTTTTGCAACCAGGGATGTAGTGGCAAAATGGTCGCAAAAGTTGTTACTACAAAGCAGTCACAAAGTACTCGCAAATACAAGAACCAATATTTGGTCGCTATTTAGTCGTAAAATGTACCATGATTACAATGGTCACAAATTAGTAGCAAATTTAAGACTAATTTGCGACCACATAAATTTGCAACGAAAATTTTGCAACCACCGTTTGTGGTCGCAAAGTAGTCTTAAAACTGGATTTTGCGACCATTTTACGACTACATGTGTGGTCGCCAAACCCTTGCTTTCTTGTAGTGTTTGACGGTCGCAAAACCCACTGCCATCTTGTAACCCAAAATCAGCCTTTAACATCTTGATAAACCATACCCAATTATCGGTTGTCTCCGACAGAACCACGGCCCAAGCCAAAATATATATTTGGTTGTTGGAGTATCGGCCAATTGGAGTATCGGCCAATTGCAGTGAGCGTGATACCTTTTTGTCGTGTTCTTAAAAAATAGCCATCTACGCCTATGATTCCGCGACAAGTCCTCAACCACGTTGTCCACAAAATATCGAAACACACATAAAACTGCTCAAAGACATCATCACCATCTTCATTAACAACCATGCCTATTTCACACGTAGAACCTGGATTTGTCCGCCGTATCTTCTCACAGTAGCCTCGTGGATAAGCAAATTGTTCTTCATACACAGTTTAAATCTATTTCAAAGCAAGAAGTCTTCTTTTCTAGTATTGGTTGACTGAAGCAGACAATTTCCATTGTTCTTTAATAGTTTCTTGAATCTACAGAAGCATAAGATTTTCATTTCTCCTTATCTTATCCAAAAATAGTTTTGCAATAGTTGGACTCTTCAATATCTTGCATTTTGAATTCGGAATGCACCAATGAGAGTCATGTAATGACTTCACCAGCCATTTGTTTGTTAGTTCATCATACGAACAATATACTTTCCATCGGCACGAACCTCTCATACTACACTTAAAACCAAGCCGAGTCTTCTCCCATTTCTCTTGTTCAATGTTTGATCCCGTATTCAACGCATATTCCAAAACAGGTTGTTTGAACTCATTTCCACTAAAAAATGATTGCCCAAGAGACAACCTACCTCCACCTCCTCCTACACTTGTCGTACCTCTTTCATGCTCCCTATCGTTGCTCTCATCATCAAAAGAATCCTATATTTCATTGTGATTTACCGGAGGTTTATCTAAAAACTCACATTTGCCATCATCGTCGATGTCTCCCTCTTCCTCCATGTCTCTCTCTTCCTCCCGGTCTCTCTCTTCCTCCCTGTCTCTCCGTTCCTCCCTGTCTCTCTCTTCATCTCTGTCTCTCTCCTCCCTGTCTCTCTTCCTCCCGGTCTCTCTCTTCCTCACATCTTCTCTCTTTGTCACCGACTCTCTCTCTTCGTCGCCTCCTCCCTCTTCTACGCCTCCTCCCTCTTCTTCGCCTCCTCCCGCTTCCTCTTCTTCCTCCTCTTCGAGTTCTCTCTTTTCCTCTTCGACTTCTCTCCTTTCCTCCACGAACACTACTCTTCGTTGCGTGGGTTGCGACGTATTTCTGTCAAGAGAATACGGCAACCACGCTGCCTCCGCCTTCGTTCGAGCCATCACCACCGCCGATTTGCTTTTGCTGCCCTAGGTGCGATTTTACCCCAATTTGATTTTGACCAAAATCGATTTCAAGTTGCAAAACTTATTGGGTGAAATTGGTTCTATTAATCGATTCAATCAATTGGTTCAATTAATTATTTCTTGGTTCAATTAATCGGTTCTTGGTTTAATTAATTAGTTCTATTTTACGAATCGGTTTTGTTGGTTCACTTAATCGGTTCACTGTCGATTTAAACGGAATCGATTAACATTTAACAGCGATTTTTAAATTGAAAGTTTCATCATTGTTTAGGTTCTTTACAGCAGAAAATTATGATTTGTGTATCTTACGAAAGACCCGAAAAGTTCATGTTGAACTAGGTTTACTTGCACTAGTTTGTGTAGCTATATGAAGTAAAACCCTATATAAATAAAAAAAATTTGATGAAAGATGAAGAGTGTGTTATTTTCTAATGTGAAAAAGCAATGGGTTTGGAATGATTTTGATGTGATAATGTGATTTATTTGACTCATTAAAAATCTTATCAAGAAAACTCAATGGGAAAAAACTTAGATAAGGAAAAAATAGTACAAATAGATCACATATCCATTTATATGTTGTCTTAGGGTTATACTAAATTCAAAGGGCTTTTAAGTACTGTTACATTCAAACTCAAATAAATTATTTGTCCATTCTCTTTTTTGAATACGCTGTTGATTACCTATTTGAATTTCTTTTAATCCTTCACCTGGTATTATAAAAGTTTTTTCATATTATTATTTTTGTGTTTTCCATGTTCGTATCAGTTTGTGTTTACACTTAGGTTATTTGAGTAATATGTGCACTCTTCTTATCTATTTCGGTTGAATGAAAATTGTCAAGAATTTTTCTCTATTTACTACGATATTGTAGCCAATTTATTTTCCTATTGTACTAGTACTTTTTATTGTGTGTTTTAAATAGATGTATATTTTCTGTCTTTTTATTTAACTTCTCATTTATTATTAAAATCTGAATTTACATAGTAGTAGGAGAGATACTAAATTAATCTAAATATTTTGAAACTTATTACATGATAAATATAAAAAAAATATTTAAATGCTAACGGCTATTAAATAAATGGAATTCACTTTTTCTATTTCATTCTTACGTTAAAACAAATCTTAATATTCACTAAAATACCATCAAAATATATTCATTAATTTTGAAAAAAATTCGAATAAATATGCCACTATTAAATGTGCCAAAGTATAATAAATATAGGGGACTTATATAAAAAGTATATTAGGAAAATTATATAGATAAATAACTTATACTAAAAAGGCATGCATTGTACAACATTATTACAGAAGATGTGTGCATTATTCTGTATTACATAAATTATAAAGATGCAAAGATTTAAACATCAATATTTTGTTGTTGAAAATGAGTGTAATTAGATTGTACATGAGATGGAATACGAGTAGGTCGATGTTTGTTGTCAAGCCACACTACTGGTCCTTTTGCCTCCAAAATAAGCTGATTTGTTATATAACAAAAAAACAAGAAATATATTATAAATTAAAACCAATACAAAGGTTTGATAAGAGTAAGAAAAAATCTACCTCTTGATTTGGAAGTTTAAAGATAAATTGTTCAAAGTAAATGCGTGCACCAGATATTTTTGATATCCTTGTTTTAACCACAAACTTGAATCCACTCTGCTCAAAGAAATCAAATGAATATACACAAATATTGACATTATAAAAGATGGGGACAATTTTCTGAGAGAAGAGTGTCAAAATTACACGTAAAGGTGCAATAAATTTTATTGTCAACTCCGAGATTGCTAAAGCTTCACCAGAACGGGATATTTCTTCACTGTTGATACCGATACAGTCCAAGAGTTCTTGTCGACCTTATTATGAAACATATTGAACAAACAAATAGTTGGTAAGAATTAAAATATAACTTAATCGAATTAATTAGTTTAACTCTAAAAAATAGTTTATAATAAACTAACCGTGTTGGCAGTAGTTTGCGTAAACAGCATTATTCACAACACCAAACTGATCCAATTCATAATCACGAACTTTAAATTCAATCTCATGGAACTTAGTAATTCTGTCATATGGAAATTTCAATAAAATTAAAAACCATAAATATATACTGACCATTTTCTCTTGACCACCGTAAATAATTTTGGTTTTCATAACTATTAAGAATTAGTGTAGATTTCAGCATATATATATATATATATATATCATATTTACTGAAAAACATTATATGCAATATATAACATTACAAGAAAAAGAAAAAATAAAGTTAGAGACATTTATGTGTACCCTTCGCTTCTTTTCAAATCGAAGTTTGCAAATGGTTTAACGGTTTTTACGAACTGGAAAGGCAGGAGAACCGGTCGCCTCAATGAACAAGGAAACGCTATAGGCATAGCCGGAGTGGCCGTTCTTGTAGATTGAAACATTGCACTATTTCAAATGACAAAGCCCAAATGAGATGAGTAGTTGCCAACTTGTCAAAATTGGTTTCAATTTATATATATAACCAAAATAGTAATCTTCTCCCATGCAATTCAAGAAAGTTTTGAAAATAATCTACACATCCCAACTACTCAAATAATTTACGAAATAAGATTTTAGTGACTAAATTAACATTACAAACCTAAATTCACACCAATAGCATTTTCTTAATTAGAAAAAGACTAAAATAACGTGATTTAATTTTAACCTAATTTTTGTTTATTGTCTCTTTTTCCTAAAATTAAGAATATTTTAGTATTTTTTAATGAATAATACCTTAAAATAGCACCATTTTAATTTTATATTCCAAATTTAGCACAATAAAACTAAAATTCCCAAAATAGCAAAAATTATTATGTAAAATTAATTATTTAGCTTAAATAAACTATATATAAAATTAAAAACATAATGTTTGGGTTCAATTTTTTCAATTTAGGGTTTAAATTTTTTTCATTAGCAATAAATTTTTAATTATTTTAGTATTAATTTTGTGATATTTTTAGAAATTTAAATGATTAGTGCTATATTTGAAACAAAAATTTGAAATAGTGCTATTTTAGTCAAATGCCATTTTTTTAATTGGGTAAAATACTATGCATGAGATTTTTTTTACATGAGTATTATAATTGTCATTAAAACTTCATTTAGTGTTAATGTAAGGTATTTCTCATATCTTTTTATCAAATATTATTATAATTTATATGGTTAACATTTTCTCTATCAATTTAAATATTTAGATTATTTGTAATTTATTATTACAAATAAATAAACAAACTTTAACCACTAAAATAATTTAATTATTATATAAACATTTTTTACAAAAAATAATTTATGTTATATTTAATGAATCAATTTTATCAAAACATAATTATAGCTGTATTAATAACTTAAATTCAAAATAAAATTATAGATATTAAATTGAAGTTTCTATTAAAATTAGAATAATTGTCACATGTCACCTATATATAATAATCCCATTAGAATTTCGAGATTATGTTATAACTCAAAATTTTAACTATCCTTCAATAGTTATAAAATCAAAATTATTTAAAATAATATCAAATTAATACCATCAATAAAATGACAAATTATTAAAGAAAATTCGTAAGAATATGAAGTTTGATTGATAATTTAATATTATTTGCTTCTATGGTGGACATGTAGGGCTAAAGTAATTAAGATTGTGGCCCTTTGCAAGTTGATCCATCAAAACATGTAAATTATTTTAACTTGTACAAGTTAGATTAAATGAATGGGGTACTGTTACTCATAAATATATAATTGTTTTTATTTAAATTTAGAAAATCACTTAAGAATTACCTTTTCACTAATACTTAAATCAAACTATTAGTGTTTGGTCTAAAAACTTTTTTGTTCAATTCAATTTTCATAAATATATAATTCAAATTTCATAAATATATATTTCAATTTTTTTGTTCAAACCATTAGTGTGTGGTCTAAAATCAAAAGGAAATCATCCTTCCTCATTGTCTTGTACAAAGAAACTCTCTCATTTCTTGATAGTGAATTGCTGGAAACTCTAGCCCATGAAACGTATGTATTTGCCAAACTTAGGATAAACAGTTTCTTGTGTTATCGAATTCGTAAACAAACGAGACTCGTGAGAGATGTGAGGTCTCATATGCGATTGATCAAATTTATTTCATATATAATAGAGATATCGATTTCTCAACTAGCGGTATCAAAGCTCAGACTTGTAGATTCGTAGGATCTGCGATGTCATGGAAGAAGAAAGAAGAGGATCTCGGAATAAGATTCAATTGGATTGGTGGATATTTGTGTTAGCACCAAAGTGTTGAGGTGAAACATGTACAAGGTGTGTAACACATGATGGAGTTTTCTTGGCATGATGTAGCGTGTCACGAATGGATAAATGTGCAAAAATATTGAGGAAGAAAAGAATAACCTCAATAAGAAAGCTAATATTTGATAAATATTGAGGGTTCATCAAATTAGAAAATTGGAAACAGGTAGGAATTCATATATATAGGAGTATTATAAAAAAAACTTAGAGTCACATTTTCTGTGCGAGAAAGCACCTAGAGTTTTGCAAAACGGTGAGTGAGCATGTTACTGTCGTTTCACAAGTGAGAATGGATAGATTAGAAATTGGCCAGTTTTGATTCGTGTGTAACGTCATGTAAAACTGATTAAACAAGTTGTAATAATCTTGTTTAAGCGATTTCTACTAAAGTGTATTTGTGTTTGCACAAGTTTTTCTATGTTCAACTAATTCTATATTCTAATTCTTTCAATTAGGATCAGAGCGGGTCACCACCGATCGATCTAAAGTCTATCAATAGGTTGAGATCATGTGGAAAACGTAGAGATACCTAAAAAACTTATTGCTGTTCAAAAACTACTTTTTCTTGATGAGAAAAACTTTTGGAAAGTGCGTATGAGACAATGCATCCGGAGAATCAATGAATATTCCTGGACAGTCGTGGATATGGGTTGGGAAGAACCAACCATCTTCAATCAAGAAGGAGAAAAAGTGTCTAAATTAAAAAAAAAAAGATGGACCAAAACAGATAAGAATGCATCAAAAAATCAATTCAAAGGCACTCACTAAAATTTTATGTGCAATGAACCTTGAAAAATTCAAATTGGTTCAATATGTGCAGCGTCCGTGGGACATTCTCTTGAATAACTATAAATGTATGTACACAGTGAAAAATTATTAAGGTGTTTAATTTAAAAGTTTGGATCTCATAAAATTATACCCAAGATGGCCATGAACATCGATGATATGAAATTCTCTTAATTGTTGGGTATGGTAAAGTGGGAAAAGGGATTGCCTTTACTGCCGATTAAGAAGAAGATCCGATAAAGAAGTTTGAAGAGAACATGAACCAACGGATTGAGAGTATGAGCTTGATGGCTATGAGTTTCAAGAAAGTTTTGAAAAAGATTGAAATAGGACAAACCAAGCCATTCGCACGTGGGTAGAGATATGAAACAGAATGAAACACAAATAGGTCGGGAAAAATGAAAAAATGTTAAATTTGGTCGAAAATATGATTTATAATGTCATGAATGCAAGATATATGGTCACTTCAAATCCGAATGTCCACTCACAAAAAAAGGAACTCAAGTGCTATGAGTGTAAAAGAATTTGACATACAAAAGCTGAATGTCATAATCTTCAGAAATAGAGTGAAAAAGCCTTTCTTATTTTTATTGATACAAAATCTGATGATAGCAATAACAAAAATAATTTGATGATTTGTTTTGCTGTTACAAGAAAGTTTGCTGATCAAGTTTTGGAAAAAGATTCAAAATGATGATTCTCGAGTGGATTTAAAGCGAATATCTAGTTTATATGGTAATTGGAAATTATAAACAACACAAATATGCAATTTCTTAAAGATAAAACAATGTTGGAAGCAAATGTTAACATATTGTAACTAGAAAACAACAACAAAGGAACGGTCATGAAGCATAAGCTATTCAAATAGTGAAAGTTGTGAAAGAGAAACTATCTAAGCTACAAAGAATTTAAAGTCAATAGATCAAATTAAATAGGATGATGAATTATTGATTCATGAAAAAGACATGATCAGAGCTTTGGAGCTCAGCAAGTACAAGAAAAGTCGAATGATGAACAAAGACTCTGATGAACAATTAACTTACTAAAACCATATTATAGCATTATATGGTTTTTTTGAAAATTTCTCTATATTTTACATGTTTTCTTTTTTAAACTATTCGACCATTCCATTATTCAACTATTTATTCAAACTTGAATTATTTTTTTACTATGTTTTAGCGAGTTTATATTTTTTCCAGTCGTGAAATATTTTGTACTCTCTGTAGATTAGTTGTTTTAATAATATATCTGAATCAGAAAATTAAAAAGAAAAATATATACTACAAAATAACAATAAAAAATGAAAAGAAAAATGATTCTAGAAAAATCTGATTAGCTGAAAGATATGTAAAAACGTTATTTGTACAATGTGAACAAACTAAATAATTGTGAACAAGTTAAATAAAAAAAAATAGAATATCAATATAAGAATTTGAAAAGAGAAATATCCTAGATTATCACTAAATCAAGTTTTAGTGCCAATAATAACACTCAATTCAAAAACTCACACAAATAACATTTTAACAAATCAAAAAGATTAAAATATTCTTAATTTTAGTCAAGGTTTGATCTTCTTCCCAAATAAAGATTTTGCTATTTTAATTAAATGAGTGTATATATATTAAATAAAATGTAATATGTTGATTAGCTAAATGATTAGCTACATATTGGTTAGGTACTCATTCTCTCCCAACATGTGTTCAAGGTTCGATCCCCCTCCAGAGGTATTATAATGCTTTTGCTATTTTAATTAAAGTAGTGTATATATATTAAACAAAATTCTATATGCTGATTAGTTACATCAGCATATTGGTAACACACTCTTTCTCTTAAGCAATTGTCCAAGGTTCGATTTGCATAATTGCAAATTTTAGTTTTTTATTTCATTTAATTATTTTATTTAGGAAACGTTTCTTTAATATTAAGAAATCTTTACTTAATTTAGGTTAGTAGTCACATTTTATGCAAAATTTAGAAAGACTTTATGCACATTTAGGAAGTATCTCTTACGTTTTAAGAATTCGTTCCTATAACGTGAAACTAAATGAGTAAAAGTGTTTATCCATCAGATTGTTCCACCTTTTTCATCAAAAATGTTTATCCAAAAAACATCAGCAAGAATATTTATCAACAATCACAGATACAAGTCATAAACAAAAACATCAAAATGAAAATGTCCAAACTAAGATTTATCACCAAACTCATGAAAGATGTCAAATGTCAGCTTCATTCTTATGTCTTCTTCTACGACATCATGTATCTTTGACATGTATTCAATGTCCATTGAATGATATTCAATCATTTTGAGCACAAAAAGAGAACAATTGGCATTGATTTTCGTCATAAAAAGGAAAAAAAATAGTTTTGCATCTCTCTCAAAAACTCATTAACGCGCTCAGTTTTGATCCCTGAGAATTTTCACATTAACATCCTGAAATTGGAAGAGAATAATTTTGCAATCACCAAAATTTAGAATGTTTCTTAAGATACCATTGGAAAATTTAAACAGTAAGATAAATTTATGATGTAAAGAAAAAAGTATAATTTAAACTAAAGACAGATATATATATATACAAAAAATGCTTATATGTCAATTAGTTACAACAGCATATTGGTTACACACTCCTTCTTTTATATAATGGTCCAAGATTCGAACCCTCTTGTGAGCTGATTTAAAAAATTTACAGAATATTAGGTTAAAGATAAATAAGGTTATTTTAGTATTTTTCAATTAAAAATGCTATATATGGAAGTTTATATTTGGGATGCTAATTTAGTCACTAAAATATTATTTAGTGCTAAATTAGTCAATTGTCCATTTGAAAAGCTGACACTTTTTTTTTAATTCGTAAATATCTCGTAATATGGTGGTTGCATGGAATTTTGAATTCTAAAATACAACTTCATATTTTTGATGATTCATATCACCCAAAATCATAAATTCTCGAACCTATTTATATGTTTTACTCTAAAAAACATAAAAATAAAAAAGAGAAACATTAAAATGTAGAATAAGAAGATGAAAGTGTGATCAAAACATTTAGAATGTATGAGAAATTTTCAATATATGTATTGAAAAAATGAGATATGATTTAAATATTTTTAGTCCCCATATTTCAACATTTAATAGCCATTTAACTATTCAAATTATCTGACACAATAACATAAATAATTTATAAAATTGACTAAATTAATTCTCAAATAATAATAAAATATTTATTAATTTTTGATCAATTTTAGTATTCATGTAGTGATCAATAATTTGACACAACAATTGGTTATTGGAGTAAAAGTCCATCTACCCGAATCCATATCTAAACCCGAACCAAGCACGAACTCCTCCCGGCTTGTCTTGGTGTCCACATATGGTTTAGCATGGATTTATTCTTTTCAACTTTATATTATTTTTAAAATATTGAATCTTGTTAAATTTCTCCATTATATATATAATAGTGTTTCGTCTCTAACTTCAAGTGTAGGATAATTTATATTTGTTTATTTGAATATTTATCAGTCAAATCACTTTCAACATCCATTTTCCATTAAGACAAAATTTATTTTGCACATATAAATACACTATATTTTAGTGTTCACACCAATGAATACAACAATTAGAAGATTCGGTGATTTCGATAATTGAGTTATTAGAAAAATCCACTGAAATATTGGGCCAAGTCATTTGTTCAAAAACAAGTCCCAACAATCCCGCATATTAATAGAATGATTATAAACACATGAAGACTCGACAAGATTCAAAAATATTGGATATAAGGAATTTTGAGAATAAAAGCAAAAACATCCACTATATATGAGTTGGTGGTCCAATCATATTTCATTTTCTCACACAACCAGGTTTTGTATTGTATTTATTTTTGGCCGTAAAAAAGTCTAGTTAATCGTAAGTGAACTTGGAAAATATAACATTTTCTTCATTCTCCTACAAACGGCCGCATTTGACTCATAAGATGATTATTCATTAGCTTTGTTTTAAATAGTATTTTGTAATACTATAATTATATCTCACAGTTATAGTCTCCAATCATTAAAAAAGCAAATTTTCTCTTCTACACATATATGAAACAGTGTACATCATCCTAAGAACTGGGTAATTACTAAAGTCTCACGGTGCTTTTAACATATTTAGTTTCACTTAGATTTCCTTTTAAATATATATATTGGGATCTCTAGTCATGTAGGTGGGATTCTCATCAAACCTTATCTTATTAGTATAAGCTTTAAACTCATTCATTTTGATGATTTTACACTTTGATCTCATGACACATTTAATAAATGGATCCTAGTTTTTCTTTCAATTGTATATAATCTATTAAGATTATACAATTTGAGATCAACTGTCTAATGGTTTTATATTGTTTTCTTAAAATATAACTAAGAGGTGGTATTGTTTGTCATTCAATTGTATACAATCTACTGTTTTTTGGTTCGATTGTGATGATTTAAGGGGTGGTACTATTAGTTTTGCATATATCCCCACAGTTTTTAGGTATTTGTAGGAATGCACTTTATATTTTCAAAGGTTATATGACATATTGCTAATGATTTTATGTGATAAGAAATATATATCATATTTTTAAGATAATTCGGAATCATATAACTTTGCATTTATCATCTATTTAAAAGTTTAGAATATATTTTTATCTCAAAACTCCATTTGATTCAAATGATTAAGAAGCAAAATTTTCTAAAACACGTATTGATGTTCATCATAATTTTTTCATTTATCACATATTAACTACTTCATAATTTTTTTAAGTTGACTTTTATTTTCCAACTTATTTAATTTCAATTTTTTAAAACTATATTCTTGCGGTTTAACAAGTATACACATCTACTAAAATATATTTTAATGGTGGTAACATACCGCCATAATTCTAACCATGTTGACTTTTTAAAACTACATTAATCATATATTTTTGACTCATATAGATATCATATTACTCAATATGAATCAATTTTGCTAAACATACATCAGCTTTTCGACATATCACATTTGTAATATTTTCCATTGAATGCCTTTTAAATACTTTGTTTTTTAATCAAGTGGTATATTTGAATATAGCATTGATGTTTATCATAATTTCCTCATTTATCACATATAACTATTTTCATAATTTTTTTAAATTATTTTTTTCCAACTTATTTAATTTAAAATTTTCAAAGCTATATTCTTGCGTTTTAATAAATAAACACATCTACTAAAATATATTTTGATGGTGGTAAGATTGACTTTTACCAGATTGATTTTTAAATATAACATCTATATTGATTTTTACATTACATATTAAACATAATATTTTGGTTAGATTGATTTTAAATCAAACATATAAATTATTTTAACATTATTACTAATATTATGATGATTAATAGATTGACTTTTAAAATAAATCTATTAAATTGATTTTACAAAAATCAAATAAATTACCATTTACACTAACATTAAATCAAATAACATCAAAAAATCTACATAAATTATAAATTAAATTAAATCTACATATCTACACATCTACACATCTAAACATCTACACATCTACTACACATCTACACATCCACACATCTACACATCTACACATCTATATATCTACATATCTACACATCTACACATCTACACATATACACATCTACTACACATCTATATATCTACACATCTACAAATCTACACATCTAGTACACATCTACACATCTACACATCTACACATCTAGTACACATCTACACATCTAGTACACATCTACACATCTACACATCTACACATCTACACATCTACACATCTACTATATATCTACACATCTACACATCTACCAGATTGACTTTTAAACTACACTAAGCATGTATTTTTTACTCATATAGGTATGAGATTACTCAATATGAATCATTTTGCTAAACATGCATCAACCGTATATTTTCCATTAAAAATCTTTTAAATATTTTGTTTTTTCAATCAAGTAATTTATTTTAAAAGTATCTTTAAACATTATTTGCATAGTCACGTTATTGTTAATCAGCAATCAGAAAAATTGCAACACAAAATATATCGTATAACCGATGCAATTGACCGAAACTAGGTAAAGCGGATAGACGAATAACAATCTACCGCAACCACACAAAATTACGGCTGACAAATGAACATGACTATAGTTGTTTTATCTTGAGATTCGGAGTAATTAACCAGAAATATTATTAATTTCGTAAAAAACAATTATTTTTCTTTCTATAATTTACATATACAAAAATTAATATTAAAATAAAAATAAAAATTATATAAATATTTAATATATATTTATTAATAAAAAATCTTATATAATTTGTTAATATTTTTTACCATATAAGGAATAAATCTATTATATATATAAACATATACTAAAAACAAGTAATCCTCTCCTATGCTGCCACTTCAGCAACAATAAAATATTGAAAAAATTGCACAAGAACATATCGAACTGTAGTGTTGATGGCAACAATATATTTCTAAAGGTATTAAACGCGTACACAAATTAAAGACTGATAGAATCTAGAACGAAACTCCAAGCTTATAAAAGACTTACATGATATATTATATGATATGATAGTAACTTATTTCTACTCTTCTCCAAAAAATTTAGTTAAGACGACAGCTATAGGTGGAAAAATTTTCACAAAGTTAAAAGAATATATAGAATTGTATAGTTGCAGAAGTTATAAAATATTGGTCAAATACTTCACGTAAATTGATAGCTACATTCCAACCATACATTAGAATTCTATTGTAAAACTATAAATCAATTGGTCGAAATGATTTGAATTTGAAATATATTGTTACTTAAACATAAATTAAATCCATAAAAGTGTGTATACAAGTCCATGTATGTAGCAGTACGAAATATGGTTTGATTCAGGATTGATGTTTCGGTACCATCAATAATGTACACATTATCCCATTAATATTTCACATTAAAAATTAACAATAACATAAGAGATATAGATTAACTAATCTATTTTATTGTCAATTAATTTTAAGTTACAAACACATGTAATATGATATGATCTATTGAAAGAAGTTCGATTGCTTTGATCCAAAAGATTAAATTAATTCAACTGATCAAAATCAAAATGAATCACATAACGAGATATTGTTGATTTTAATGTCTAGGATGAATTTTTATCTCAAGAGAAAATGAAGAATATTTCACATCGAAAGTTTAGATGAAACTTGTTGGATGCTAGATTCTGGGATCGGAATATAGAAGATCAACTTCGATATTTTTCGAGATTGATTAAAAGATTAGGCAAAGAATTTAAGAGAACGAAAGATTATGATTATTAATTTATTGAGATCGATTATAAACAGTTACTGTTCGTTATCAGTCCGAACTATTAAAATCTATGTCCTTAATTATGGCGCGAGCCTCTTCTTTTATACTCGTATCTCATTTAATATTCAATATCATAATTATTACTAGTTATAAATACTCATATATGCCATTTAATGTTGACACTGGGAGGTTCGCCGCCGTCCTCGGTAGTCGGTGAGATCGTACGGATATCTGACTTGTCTACCGTCTCCTTGATAAAAGCGCACCTATTCTTCTAGAGAATGGGTTTTCGTTGCACTGGGTCAGACCCGCATTGGGCCGAGCTCGGATTCGCTCAGGAGGGCGTAGCCCACCTACAACAAAACTTGACCAATATATAAGAAATATACGTTAATCAAATCATTACCAATTGATTTTAAATGAGAAATTGATAATCCAAAACATTACTAACAAGTTTAATGTTCTTATTAATAAGATAGGTATTATTAACATTTACATTATAGTTAAAAGGATAATATTATATTCTATGGTTTAGTCATTAGTTTTGCAAATATTGAATTTCACAAATTGCTTAGTTTGTAGTTTACAAATTTTTAGTAAATGTTTAATCACTATCAGATTAACAGAAATCTGAAATTTAAATATTAGATTTCATAATACTAATATCTATTTTAATTTTTCTATATATTTGATATTTATTTTTTAAATTAATTATTTACAATAGCATTTGAAATAATATTTTACAAATTAAGTGTTATATTTTGAAATGTATTTGCCAAATAATAATGTAAAGATAATTGCAAAAAAAAAGACAATGTGAAACCACGTTGGTGTTTGGTTAAAAAGAAATGAATAATAATTTCCAAAAAAAAAGATAATGTGAAATCATGTTGGTGTTTGGTTTAAAAGAGAATTGAATAATAATTGCAAAAAAAAAGACATATGATGAAACATTAATTATGATATATTCATCTCTCTAAAAATTTTTATTTCTTTAACTTACACATACTAAAATAATAAATTATTAATATTTAATTTCAAAATATTAGCATATTTTATAAATTTGATATTTTAAAATAAGAATATTTTTTATTTAAATAACAAAAAATTATCATTTCTAATATTTTATGAGTTTATCATAATTTTCTTATTTATCACATATTAACTACTTCATAATTTTTTTAAGTTGGCTTTTATTTTCCAACTTATTTAATTTAATTTTTTTAAAGCTATATTCTTGCGCTTTAACAAGTATACACATTTACTAAAAATATTTTAATGGTGGTAACATACCGCCATAATTCTAACCATGTTGACTTTTTAAAACTACACTAATCATATATTTTTGACTCATATAGATCTCAGATTACTCAATATGAGTCAAATTTGCTAAACATGCATCAGCTTTTCGACATATCACATTTGTAATATTTTCCATTGAATGCCTTTTAAATACTTTGTTTTTTTAATCAAGTGGTATATTTGAATATAGCATTGATGTTTATCATAATTTCCTCATTTATCACATATAACTATTTTTATATTTTTTAAAAATAGTTTTTTTCTAACTTATTTAATTTAAAATTTTTAAAGCTATATTCTTGCGTTTTAATAAATAAACACATCTACTAAAATATATTTTGCTGGTGGTAAGATTGACTTTTACCATATTGATTTTTAAACCTCTACTACACATCTACCAGACTGACTTTTACACATCTACATATCTACTACACATCTACCAGATTGGCTTTTGTGAGATTAAATTTTAAACCTCTACTACACATCTATCAAATTGATTTTTACACATTTACATATCTACACATCTACACATCTACACATCTATATATCTACACATCTACACATCAAATTGATTTTTACACATCTACACATCTACTACACATCTACTAGATTGACTTTTACGACATTGAATTTTAAAACTGAACTACACATCTATCAAATTGATTTTTACACATCTACACATCTACAAATCTACACATGTACTAAACATCTACCATATTGACAAACTACACTAATCGTGTATTTTTACTCATATAGCTATGAGATTACTCAGTATTAATCATTTTGCTAAACATGCACCAACCGTATATTTTCCATTAAATATCTTTTAAATATTTTGTTTTTTCAATCAAGTAATTTATTTTAAAAGTATCTTTAAACATTATTTGCATAGTCATGTTATTGTTAACATTTACATTATACTTATCAAATTATAAAATTAAAGTTATTTAAAATATTATCAAATTAATACCATGATAAAAAAAATAAAGAGAATTGTAAACATATGAAGTTTGATTGATAATTTAATATATTTTTATATTAATGGCTCATATGGTGGATAGGTTAGGATTAAAGTAATTAAGAGTATGGCTTTTTGCAGGTTGATCCATCAAAACATGTAAATTATTTTAACCCATGTTAGTCGGATTAAATAAATGGGTTAGTGTATTCATAAATATATAATTATTTTTATTTAAATTTAAAAAATCACCTAAGAATTACCATTTACACTAATAGTTAAATCAAACCATTTTCATGAGTGTTATGCTTAATTGTTTTTATTCAATTCAAATTTCATAAATATATAATTTATTTTTTCATGCGGCGCACATGCCAAAATTGTGAGAATATATACCACAACTTCCACAATATTCTATTTTAAACTTATAAATCAACCGCTCGAAAATGATTTCAATTAGAAATATTTTGTTACTAAATATAAATTAAATTTGAATATATATGTATAACATAAAAAGATTGAGATGTTCTCCACAAATCCGTAGATGTGGTAGTACGAGATAGGGTTTGATTCAGTCATCTTCTTCCATATCTTTGAATTGATGTTTCTATTCTATCAGTGATGTTGAATTAAGATTTTGAACAAGAAATGAATAAAAGATGGAGATAGGAGATTCTTGCTTTATTAGGCTAAAGTTTGATGATTACAAATGAATCAAGTCGTCAAATAAATGATTTGATTAAGCCAACAATACAATAACATCAATGGTGAGATAAATTCAATGAATGCAATCTTTATTTACATTTTTCAATAAAATGGCCAATTTTTTTTTTGAAGATTTTTTTTTTACTAGAAATGTTCATTTTTCTTCGTAAATCTATAAATTTTTGAATAAAATATATTCACCTAAAATTTATTGGAAGGTCTTTTCTGAGTATATTTTACCGTTAGAAACTCTAGTGTGCATGCATCTACTTTAAACAATACATCTATAAACTTCCAAGTTAAGAGGTTAATTCATTTTTCTCTTATCAAGTCTTTGTATTGGTTTTACTTTATACTCTAGTTCACATCTTTTTGGTTATATAATAAACCAGCTCTACTTTAGAATCCAAAAGACAAAATTATGTGGTTTGATAACAAATATAGATCTACTCGTATATCATTTTGTGTACAATCTAATTATGCTCATTTTCAAACCAATATATCAACATTTGATTCTTTCTAGCATTCATATAAATTAATCACTACACCATAATATGTGTATATCTGATGTAATAATGTTGCAAAACCCGTAAGTGTTTTGGTATATGCTATTTATTTTTATCCAATATATATGTGCTAGATTATAATTTGGTACATTTTATATTAGTGTATTTATTCACTTAATTACCAAATGATTATTTAAAATTCATTTAACTAAGTACATTTAACTTAATAATAAAGGAGGAAAAGTGAATTCCCCTTATTTAATAGCTCCAAGTAACATCATTAACAGTTTAAAAAATATTAGTGTCGTTTATCTAATTACTTCTATTTTCACCCCAAAAACACAAATAGCCATTTAAAAAAAAAGAGGGATATATAGAAACGAAGATGGAGATTAAAAATGGTTTAGATTTCTTTTAGGGAAGAGAATATAACACATGTGTTTGTTTACACTGAGTAAAACTTGGGGTGAAAAAACATCGTGTATAAATCTAGTACTTCTTTTTTATTAAGTAATATGTTCCACGCAAATCCCATATATATTAAATAATAAATAAATTTTAAAAAATATTTATATATCATTAAAAAAATAGGACAAATGTCTAAAATATCATATTTCTAAGTTTTTATTCCAAAAATAGCATTATTAATTTAAATTTCCAATAATAGCATAAATTTAATATTAAAATTCATTAAAACTATATTTTAATAGAAAAATTAAACTGTAAATTGGAAAAAATGAACTCAAATATAATAATTTAAGTTTATGTATAATTTATTTAGAATAAATAAATATTTCCACATAAGTATTTGTGCTATTTTTTGGAGTTTAATTTTAGGATAATAGATTTGGAATAAAAACTTTAAAATATACTATTTTAGTATATTACTCTTAAAAATAATATTATTAAACTTTTTATATAAAATATCGTTTATTCAAATAAAATATGTTAATTTTAATTATAAATTAATTTTCAATAAATAAAAACCGAAGCGATAAACCAAAATAAGTGAACCGATCTTCATGATTATCGATTCAGTATGGTTCGACATATGTGATATTGAGTTTTATAAAAATTTTAAATACCGAATTATGTATAATTTTGTTTTGTCAAAAAAAATAAATAAATTAGTGATAAAATTAAAAACTGAAACAATAGAACCAAATAAATGAACCAATCGACATGATCAAAATATAGATTGGAAGGTTTGGTTCAGCATATCGGTTCTTATGTTTTCTAATACATTAAATTTTTTGAATAAAATTTTTTTCCTAAAAATCTCAGATAAATTTGTCTCTCTAGTACATTTTTATAATTGTTTCATAGATGTATTTTTAAAATTTTATAGTTTGGGTTGGTTTTTATTTATTTAAATTTTTTCAAATAATTAGTTTAATATAACAAATTACATTGAATACATGACAATTGACAAAAATATCACTATTGAATTATTCTAATGATATAAATTTTTAATTTAGGAAAATATTTAAAGATAAAATATAATATACTAAAATTATAATCAAAATATAAATAAAAACAATAGTTAAAAATATAAATGATCTTACAGATTTAGTTAAACATTAAATTATATAAGAAATAATTAAAGAGGTAAAACTAACAATACGTCAGCGTTTTTAGAAGAGTCATTCAAAAAGTTTATATTTTATCTTACCTAAATTATCATAGCATCCCTTCAAAAAGACCCAAACCAATCACGTTAGTGTTTTGAAAAAGTATAATAAAATATTATTATACATATAACAACTCAATTATAATAATTAATCAAGTTTATAAAATATTATATTCACATAAAATTACGTAACTATATTATATTATGTTATATATCACAAAAACTTGAAACTAAATCGTAACTGAACCAAAATACGGATTTAATTCTACGAGTAACAAAAAAATACGGATTGTCTCCATGAACAAGGAAACATTACCGGCATAGCCAAAGCATATGTTCCTATATCTTCAAACATTACAATATTTCAGGTGACGATGACCATATGTAATGAATATTTCCTGCGGCTAGGTCATGCGGTCAAACGTTGTTCGTTTAATTGCCGCAAGTTCTTGCGATCAAACACTATGGTCGACCATAAAAAAACTATGGCAAAAAATTTTAATCGCTGCGAAATTATATCGTTTGCGATCAAACACTTGCGATACAATCTACGGCGACAAGCCACGGCGATCAAACGAATAACAATATTGCAGCGTCTAACCGCAACGTTTGCGATCAAATACTTGCGATACAACCTGCGGCGATAACCTGCGGCGATCAAACGAACAACAATATTGAAGCGTCTAACCACAGCGTCTGATCGCAAATCACTGCTGCAGACGCTGCGGCATACAAACGAACAGCGCTAATAAATAAAATTAGGTTAGGGAGGAATAAATGAACTAGTAGTTGTACAACCTGATGTTAAATTTCCGCATGAAAATATTGGATTATTAGGTCGATCCATTGTGGTCCGGTGAAAAATAAAATAAAATAATGTTAAGAGGAGAGTTATAGGTAAACAAAATTTTACTAAATCCCTAATATATTAATTAAAAAATATTTTTAGAAAATTTATCCCAACATGTTATTTACAACATACCATAATAATATGTCATCACTATGATGAGTTTCAACATATAAATAGATTTAAATTATTTGAATAATTATAATATATGTCATTAATATTAATTGGGTTAGAGAATCAATATGTTTTATTAAACTAACTAAAATATCTATTTATTTTTAAAAAATAAATATTTTTATTTCTTTAACTTACACATACTAAAATAAATAAATTATTAATATTTAATTTCAAAATATTAGCATATTTTATAAATTTGATATTTTTAAATAAGAAAATTTTTTATTTAAATAACAAAAAATTATCGTTTCTAATATTTTACGAGTGCAAGGTATTTTTGCATACGATCATCAATATCTTTAGTAGATAAAATCAAATTTTTTTAAATTCTAAATAATAATATTTTATAAATAATTATAATAAATTTTATAGCTAAAACTATATTATATTTATTAATAATTATTTTATTTCGCGTATGATGCAGATATAAACTTAATAGAATATATATATATATATATATAAATTATATCTAAACTATATTTTGGTACAATTGTATATTAAAAATTATTTACTTATATATAATACATTTTTTAACCATTAGTTTTGTATATTTTTAACTTATATATAATTTTTTTGTAAAATTAAATTTCATTTTTAAATATTAAGTTTTTAAATTACCAATTATATAAATAGATATTGATTAAAATATGAGCAACTCAATAGACATGTAAAACTAATAATTGAATAAACAAATTTTTTCTCGTATTTGTCAAACTAAATTAATTACTTAAAATAATTATAAATAAATAAAACCTAAATAAAACCGTAAATTTGAATATACATGGTGTTAAACATTTTTTATAAATTCACTTTTAGTTTAATATATATGATTTACTTTATTTTAATAAATTTATGTTTAAAATTAGCATATCATATTTGAGAAAAAAACATAATTTTATAATTTTTTAGTTATGTAATTTATTTTAATGACATGTAAACAATTTTTTAGAATTCAATTCTCTTTTAATATATAGGAGATAATAATTTTTTTAGTCATATAATTTTTGGTAATGATATGTAACTTTTTTCTCAAACTCATTTCTAATTTACTATATATATATATAATTTATTTTTTTAGAAACAAATTTATGTTTATAATTGTCATGTTATATTTGATAATTTTATTTTTTGCTAATAAATTTATGTTTAAAATTGTTATGTTACATTTAACTAAAAAGTATCTTATAACTTTTTTTACTCATATCTTTTTTAATGACATTTATCATTTTTTAAAAAACTCATTTCTGTTTTATAAGATCTTATTAATAGTCCAGATTTGATAAATAACATTTTGTTATGTGTTATATTACTCAAAATATCAATAAAAATTAGTCAAAATTTTAAATTATTAAGGATAAAAGGATCAAATTAACTTATATATAACTAACTAAAAAATCAACAGAATTTATTTTTATTAAATATAAATTCCATAATTAACTCTAATTTCTATAAAAGCATTTTTCTTGTTAATTTGATTGGTTAGATTATTTACACATTTTAAAAAATCGAAAATAGTTAAATAAAATATAAACTATTTACAAAAGAAATATTGTATTCATTTTTTATCGTTCATTTAATCAAAATATAGTTATACTTTATAAATATTTAAATCAGATTTTACAATAAATTTATAGACATCAATTAAAACTTACAAAAAAGTTATAATTTTGTTCACATGTCACCTACAAATAATATCCAATTAGAACTTTGAGAATATATTATGATTCAAAATTTTAATAACCAGAAATAAATTAAATTTTATTTTTTAAAATTAATCTCAGTTAATAAAATTAATAAAATGACAAAAATAAAAAGAGTTAGTAAGGATAGCATTTCCTATTTAGAAATAATATAATTTTCTATTATTATCATACAGTAATGCGGTAAGGGTTAATGTTATTACGATTGGTTCTTTGCAGATTGGTCCGTGAAAACATGCAAATAATGTGAAACGAGATAAATGAATGGGTTAGTAATAGTCATAAAAAATATAATTTTTATATTAAATTTTTAATAAAACAAAAGTTTTTCAATTACTTTATTACTTGAAGTTAAAAAGCACCTAATCACAATACATAATAATTCACTATGTAAATGTGTTTAATTAATATTGGTGTACAAAATAATGTTTGTCCACTGTTACAATAATTGCTGATATTGATTTACTACGTGATAAAAAATAAATAAATTAAAAATTAAAAAAAAAATCAAAAGATTTATAGGCTTCCATTAATCGATAAGTCACTTTAATTCGTTTAAAAAAATTGAGAGAAGACTACGAGGCCAATTCATCATTGCGATTCTTCTCTCGGATTTTCCATTTCATCTCTAACGAAATAGTTCAATGGAAAACTCAAATGCAAAAAAAAAAAGGTACGACTCAATCTGCATGTTTTGATTTTTAGGATTTTTAGGATTTCAGGAAATTAGGAGTTTTAGTTTTAAAACGAATCCGTAGTCGGACTCATGCAGTTTGTATAAGAACTTACGCTACTACTTCGCTTTTGCTTTAAAAAAAATGAAGATGTCTATTCCTCTTCAAAAAAACTTCTTATTTATTAATCTAATAAAATAATGGTAATATAACTAATAATAATTTTTTTGTTTATATTAAAAAAATTCAATGTAATATGAAAATTGTAGAGATTAAATTAGCAGAAAATTTATATTATATAGAATATAAAAATATTAAAACAATAATATAATTTACACAAAGTATAAATAGTTGTCTACTAATTAGTAAAGAAAATTATAATAACATATCACACTAATCACACTAGTTCAAATATTACAAACCTTAACAAAACATAATAAGAAAACAAATTAAAAACTTATTCAAATATTACAACCATTCACTACCAAATTGTCCGAATATAAAAACAACTAAAATTATTAAAAAAAACATATTAAATATGGTTGAAACATCTGATACATTACCCCGCATATTCATTTCGATATTAAACATTCATCATCATCACCAAGATCTTTTTCACCACCAGATATATTTATTTATCCCAAGTTAATAATCTTGTTTAATGTCAATGTAACATTATTTTTATTTATTTTTTTATAAAATAGTAAAGAAACACTTCAAACAAATTATTTCACCCGATTTCATCAACTTACTTGTCCCTCAACTTTCAAGATTCATGGATAATTGAATCCATTTCAAACTTTGACATATCTTCACCATCAATAACATGTGCAGAATATTAACAAAAAATAAATATAAATTAAAAGAAAATTTAATTTTAAAAAATACAAATAATAAACATACAATCCGTAGTATTTATACGCTAGTCTCTTAGTACACACACAATTATGTTGTCTTCACTATCATTATACTCATAAAATAAATCCATTGCCAATTTACCAAAACAAATGCATTCGAAAATATAATTCCTACAAAAATTGAAATATTTATAGTTGGAATAAGGCAATAAAACATTGAAAAGTTTATTTACTGCTTAACTTTCCTTTTGTTTTGGAGACTAAACATCAAATAGTTTCTATTGTTAATGGAAATATAGCATCTTTAGTATCAGAATCTGTTATTAAAAGTTCTCTTATCTCAAAAATAACACCTATCACATCTTCATAAAAAATATAAATTATTAGTATTTTAAAAAAATGCAAACCGTGAGTTTATGCACTAAACAAAATTTTAAACATTACCAATAGGGTAGCATGGATCTATATCTCGACCAATAATTTTGCTAAACCTTGTAAATTTCATGAAGTGACTTTTGATTTTTGAAGTAGTATTTTCAATTACCGATTCCTCAAGAAGATGAATTGTCCATATGTTTTTACAATTATGCTTCACATCATTAAATCTAACAACATCACAGTTTTCAATGGTATGCCACTGATTTTTTTAAAGTTGATTTAGAAAACGTTGAATTGATGGAGAATGATAAATCATCTCCTCAGTCTTAGTATCCTAAACCGTGATTACAATTAAATAATATTATTACATGCATAACTATATAATGAAATTTTGAGTTTTAAAAATACTTACATATTCATCAGCAAAAATAAAGTGCATACCTTCCTAACCATCTTCATTTTTATTTGGCCACTGTTTTAACACCTTTACACGAACTTTCCAGTTGGATTTCCATTGATGCAAATGTGCAAAAGTATCATTATGATTCCTTGTTGTTTCTTTTGGAGTAGATGATTTTATTTTGGAGTAGATGACTTAATTGTATAAAAATTGTTAATCCACTACGCAAAGCAATTTGTTTATATAGAGGGAATAAAACTTCTTTCCACTACGGTTTTATAAATTACATAATAAATAAAAGAAATCGTCATTTCATTACTGTGAAGAATATATTCCATAAACACTGTTGCCATTTTTGTCATTTTCTATTAGTTTTATTTTTGCAGTATATTTATACACTGCAACACGAAATCAAGAACTCGACGTTAGAGTTTGAAAAGTGATTTCAATTGCTTTCAAATCTGTCTTTTGTGTTATTTAAAGTATTTGTAATGCCAAAACCACATTCAGTTCTGTTTATCGGTTGGATATATTCAATTGTTGTACACACTTAATACAAAAGTTAATTTTAGAAACTTAGAAAGAATTTTTTTCAGAAGATGCTATCCACGTAAATTTTTTCATATATAAAGGGTTTCATATATACTCAGATAAATTTAAATTATTTTTGTACCATTAATATATATTAATTGTATTACAATACTTTCAAACTTTTTATTGTTTGTAATGCCAAATTCTATATAAACGTAAACATAAGATTGTGTATTTGCATTACATGTTTTCAAAATAAAGCAACATGCATAGAAAATAAAAATGAATATAAGAAGGATGATAAAAAAAACTTGAATCTATTAAAAAAACTACATATGTTTCAAATATTTTGAAAAACTATTTAAATACAGCATTCATAGTTTTCTTTAAAATCTTTCCTTCTTTGCCAATGATTAAAATTTTCAAACCCTTCTTAAATGTCACTCTACAAATAGTTACGTATAATTGTTCATGTGAAAACACTGATCTTGGTAAAAATACCAATTTCGGATAATGATTGCTCTTGATTCTTGTTTAGTTTATTTTTATTACAAAAGCAACAAAAAGTGGCAATTGTCTTTTTCGCATTTTAAAAAGTAGTCTTGTATCCGATGGTGTGGTAAGTAGTCTTGGAATAAGTACATTAACACCTACCTTTTCAGTAGTAATTACAATAGTCTCCACCAAGAAATTAGTCATTTGTGTTATTTGTAGTCTAGTGTCATTCATTAATCCTCTTTTAAGATCGATGTTTCTTAGCAACATTAATGGAAAACCAATTTTCACCGTAGCCTATGATTGGATAATCCTAATAACTTGATAGTGTTTAAAAAATCAGGAGTTAGAGATTCATTGTTTATTGAACTAACATCAAAAGGATCAATAAAATCGGAACTTAGATATATCTTTTTGTCACTTGTAAAAAAATGTATTATTGTTAATATATATCAATAATGGACCCAAGTAATTAAAAGATAATATTTAATTCAAAAAAAAAACTTACCATCAAATTTATCGAGCATATGATCATTAATTGTGTTAACATCTTCGTTTGTTGAACATAAAATAGCTTTTTCTTGAAAAAACTTAGGCTCTTTATTGTCTTGCAATGAAATTGTATCTCCATACACTTTTTTGTTGATTGTTTCAATAAGATCATTTACATCAGTAATGAGAAACTCCTCTGAAATATCAATTAGAGCTTCACCATTATTAGGTTTAGAGATCTTTCCATCACCAACTTTTAATATCCAATTTTAAAACTCATTCAGTTCTTTAGCCGCATCTGTAGACAAATTGTCTGAAAGTAGTCTCATATTTTTACTTAGTTTCAACATTTTGTAATGATCCCAAATATATGAAGAATTAAGTGCACAAAGAACAATCCCAACCCTACAACCTCCATTTATGACAGGAAAAACCGGTCTAAAATCACCTCCAAAAACCACAATTTTTCTACCAAATGGTTTATGCATTGAATTCCCACTTATATCATTCAGATTTCGGACTGAAGATTCAAAACAATGTATACTCATCATGGGTGCTTCATCCCATATAACGAGATCAGATTGTTTAATTAAATCATCAATATATGTATCATGCTTTATTGAACACGTTGAAAACTCATCTGGACTTAGAGGAATACCAAACTTTGAATAAGATATCCTCCCACCTTGTAATCAAAGGGAAGCAATACCGCTAGATGCAACATTGAGAACAATATCCCCTCTACATCTAATAGCAGCAGAAAGTATTCTCCATAGAAATGTTTTTCCAATTCTACCATATCCATAAACAAAAAAACACCACCTATTTTCTGCAAAACAGCTCCCATTATATCATTATAAATATTTTTTTGTTCATGGTGCAGCATGGCAAAGTCTCTATCATGAATTGATTTCGGTTCTGAACGATCATATCTTCTTTCGTCAATTATCAAAACATTCGATTGGGGATTTCCATCAATACATGGTTGTGTCATCGATTTAAAATTTGCCAATGAACTCTCATTGCTTCTCATAATCTTCTCTATATTTTCAAGAGCATATTGTTTTTTATCTTGAATCAAATCTGCAAAAAAATCATAAAAGTTAAAGTATTATATCTTAAATCTATATTATAAATCTCAGTAATCAGAATAATAACAAATCTAATACAAACATGATCTGTTCAAAAACATTCTCCTATTATGTTGAATGTCCTCAGAAAGAAAGTCTCATGTATGGTTCCAAACAACTTCAGGTTTAAACAAAGAATTAGAAGTTAGTTGTCTAAGAGCTTGTCGAGCTTGCAAAACTTTTTCTAACTATGTCATCAATATACTTTTGATCATCTTCTAGAAATCCACGTGAATAACATGCCTCCTTGTAGGTATTGTAAACAATATTATTGTATGTTTCGATTTCATCAAAAGAGCGTGGACCTTTAACATAGTTCAACAATATTCTCAAAAATATGATTCCTCCATCTTTGTAGGGGCATAGTTGATCTTTCCAACACTAAATCATTTTTTCCTTTCTTTGAAAATTTTAATTTTTCTATCCCATGTAAACTTATTGGGTATTTTCTCATAGGTGAGATCCCTAGCAACTTCGTTAACCTTATTCAGCTCCAACCAAGCTAGAAACATCGTATTCTCAATTAATTTTATGTTGATGACTGTTTCCATCCTATCATCTGCTTTATAATTTGTTTTCTAGGCAGATGAAAAGACAGCTTCTCAACAGATGTAGAGCGAAAATGTATAGGAAACTTAAAAATTTGCCATGTCGATTCACATGCAAAAATATACCTACATAAATTCAATTTCAATATTCATGTTAGAATATACCTTTATAAAGTTATAATTATAAAAAAAAATTAAATCATTTTTGATATATTTAAAAACTTGTAGTCAAAGAAATCTTTGATTTCGTTTTTAGAAGATTGAACATTTCATTGGTTGTTTAAAACTTTACTTCTTACATCTTTCGGAACCGGTTCAACAGCAACAGTAACACAGTCATAATCTTTCGTTATATATTTGAATAAGTATTTAATGGAGCCAGTTTGGTTGCACCACTCAACATTTATATGTGCTCGATAACAAATAGATAAGGTCTTGTTATATGGTAGGACGTATATGTTGTCGCACTTGAAACTGTTCTTTTCAACATATCTGTTTGTTTTTTTTCGTCTCCTATAGATTGGAAATCCTTCCTTAGATATAGATTTTTTCTCTACAAAAGATTTTAGATATGACTTTGAAAATTTCTCATTCTCCATACATGGTGAGTTCTAGTTAGCAAAGCCACAAAGTCCATATATCATCATTTCTTTAAAAACATCATAAAGTTCACTTTCTTCATTTTTCTGGAATTCAGCAGAAATGATTTGATATATGTCATCAGTTGTTGAAAACTTTGATTTAGGATTCATGAATAGCAATATATGAGCATGTGGAAGTCCTCTCTTTTAAAACTCTATAGTATACATTACTGCAATTTTAAAATAAAATAGTTAGCTAAATATTAGATTCATCAAATATATAGATAAATAACATACTAAGGGGGACATTCATAAGAAGGACAACTTACATATCTTTATAACGCCCAAAAGTTTTTTTTCGTTAAATCGTTCATCAAAAAATCTAGTTTCATCTTAAACATCCTACAAATAACATCTGGTCGATCTTCGCACGTCACGTTTCTTTTTTTAAGATACCTTGTGATTTCAGCCCACTTTGGATTGCATGTGAATGTTACGAAAATATCTGAAAAACCAAAATATTTACATATTGCCATTGCATCGAGATAGTTATGCTTCATATATCTAGTTCCCCCTATGAATGTAGCTGGTAAAGTAAATTGTTGCCCTTGTTCATACATGGTACCATTACCAGAGTTTTCAGACTCTTTGATGAATCGTAACTATCATATCATAAATTTGACTGATTTTTTGCTTTAGATAACGAAGTCTGTTTGACTCAATCATTTTATGCGAATCTACCAGAAATTATTGCAATAGCCTTCTTGAATACAACAAATTATAAGAGTCATTCTTTCTTTCTTGAATACAAAACGAAAAGAACTGTCTCATAGATATACTTTCTTTCTTAAGATTCATTGCACTTTTTATCGAAACCCCTTTTAATTCCAAGCCTGAAACCATCCTCACCATAAAAATATATTAGAGGATACTGTAGAGTCAGATATACTATGGATTTCACTAATCCTTTTAAAACGACCAGATTGTTGTTCCAGAATTATATCATGCTTATTTATGTTCAAATTAAAATCTTCTGGAATCAATACAACAACTTCAGATGCTGTTTGGATATTATAAGTTCTACCATCTGTAACTTGATCACTAACAATTCTCATATGAAAAGTTTCCTCAGGATTTGTGTCAAATCTCTCTTTAGCTGATCTAAATTTTTCAACATAGGGATTTAGTGCATTTAACATATTGATGATAGCTTCAATAATAATATTCTTCAAATTATCTTTTATATCTTATTTTCCAAATTTGTTAGACTTACTACACAATAAAATAAAATTATAATAAGTAACATTTAAATATATATTAATGAATTAATAATAAATAAGTTAAAATTAATAAAAAAATTTGTTTTATACCTCAGCACATTTGATCTGTTCTCAACTTCATTTTCGGCGTCAACTATATATAGTTGTAAAAACTTAACATAATCACCTAAATATGGTTTTAAGCTACCCATCAAATGATAATTTTCTCCATGGAGTTGGAACATTTTTGATCCTCTTCTTTTCTCGATAGAATGATAAATTTACCACCAAGAGATGTAAATGACAACACTATATTATAATGCCTGATATTTCTCTGAAAATGTATGTTGAGTATGTATGTGCCAGTCAGAAGTTTTCTCAACAGTTCAGGAGGTTCCTTTAAAAACGGCAATTTCACTTAACCATGCATACAACATAGTGAAAATGTATGGCTCTTGGCATTTTTAGTTTTTTTAGCCGTTCTGCATACCACATAATAGCATCATAGTGATAACACAAAAATGTAGGATCACCCTCATCTATGTAGACTGTAATTTATATTAGATTTTACATATATAATAATATATTATAAGAGATAATTTTAATGACAAAGTTTAAATGAATTGATGTACCGTAAATTTTTCGAGAAGAACATTGGGCATTTGTATTTTCATTACCAAATACTTGCTTAAAAAGTAACGCCATTGTTTTCACTCGAGTTCTTTGACATTCCAATTCTCTGTCTTCAACATCAACCAATTCAGTGTCTAAATCTTCTAAATCAGTTAAATCAGAATAAGTACATTCATCGGAACTATATTGAAAAAATTGTTCATCATGTTCGTCGATTGATCCTGAAAAATTAATACGTATAAGTTGATTGTATTCATAATATCAATATTTATAACATAAGAAGTTACCTTCACATTCTGAATCATATAATGCATTAATATTTTTGTTCTTTTGAATGTACGCCTTGAAACACATTGCCTGAAGATGAATTGTTTGCTCTAGAAGAATTTTCAGAATATATGTTTGTAATATGATTAAATACACTATTTGAGTGACTTCTAAATTCTCTGAATCTACTTATTTGGGTGGTAGTTAACCCTATGAACCCGGAATTGCTTACTGTATAAAATGCATTAAGTAAGTATATCATATGATATAATATAATATACAAACTATATTATAAAATCAATAAACTTACATGTGTCATGAGAATTTCTTTGTAACTTTTTAGGTTGTACTATGTGTATCGTACGGTCAACAACTTCAATGTTGTTTCATTTTCAAACATGTGAATAAACAGAGAAATATATAATGCACATGCATGTGTATAAAAATAGAAATATATAATACACAAACACATTTTACCTTTAAAATAATAATGAGAGTTTAAAAATAATATTTTTCCTTTTGTTTGCTTGTGTTGTTGGTATGAATACATTCTCTTTTCCATTAGCTAATCAAATTAATAATTCAAACATTATCAACATAAAGTACATACCACAGCTAGTTAATTTTAAAAAGTTTAGGTGATATGTGTATCGTTTTATGTTGAAAATGAGTTATAGTACTAACCTTGTAGTTTTTTCAGATGAAAATTGAAAATTATGAGTGTATGCATTCTTGGACGATTGAAGATTTCCATCTCCAGAAGCATGTATGTTTTGGAATTTAATAATGTAGAACTGAACAGAATAAGGTTTCTAGAGTTGTTTGGATGTGTTTGATGAGAAATGATAAGAGAGCGGTGAATGTCCCTCATTTGTCGAAATAAATGGTGATAATCTTTGCTAATGAAGTAGTTATAGGAATTTAGATTTTGGAATTTGAGTAGGTTTTATAGAATTGTTTGAAGATTACAACATTAAAAATCTTTGAAAATGTAAAACAAAACATTAAATAGTTATGATTTTATAAAAAAAATTTAAAAAATAATTATTGTAGATAAATTCAAATCTATATAAATAAAATCCAAAATTCATATTATATATGATATATAAAAATATATACAGGTGAAAAAACAATAATAAATAAAATGTTAGATTCAAAATCTGGCATGTAGTTTAATATATTTGTAATTCATGATTTCATTCTATTATTACTACGGGCTTTACAATTACGTACACTATATAAAATTATCATATGAATTCATGTATTTATCTATATTAAAAAAAATTAGGATGATGAGTAACTATAACAAATTTTTTAAAAATTTATGGTCACTATAACGATTTCATTCAGTGTAAAATATTTAATTGTATGTTAAACAGGATCTACCTTTTAAAGAAAATTCTAAAATTACTTTTTAATTAAATGATGTATAATTTTAAAAAATTATATAGTTTAGAAATGGTTTTCATTAGTATAAGTTCGGCCAAAACACATTAGTGTTTGTTATATAATGATATAACTGAAGACGATTATTAATACAAATGACATTAACATTTTGCCTACAAAATTTAGTTAATTAATAAAAAATAGAAATAAAGTAGTGAATCATGAATACAAATAATATTTGTTTATTTTTAAAGGAAAATATCCAAAATAGTTAAAAAAAACAAACCAAATAATAGAAAATAAATAGTTTGATGAAATTTCAAAACAAATATTCTTATAAGCTCTTTTTTAATACTCATCATCAATTTTTTTAATTTTGATTGTTTTAGTGCATTGCTTCTTAAATGTACAAGTGAAATCAGGTAATTCATCATTAAATTGAAAAGATCTCTTAGAAGAAAGGGTTGAGTATGACCCTGATGTTTCTCCACTCATAGTTCCAATCATTGGAACCTAAAAAATAGCCACGTAGTTAGTATTAATTTAGGTACAATATAAATATTTATTGATATTAAACACACCGATTTACAAACATTTTACCTCGTCACCAGAAACAATAGAAGGCACTGCATCTAAATTACTATAATCATCAGATAAAGGTTCATATTTAGTAGCTTTTTGACAACTCCAAAGATTCAGATCCACAGAAAACATTTTCGTTTTCAATAGATACCATAAACTGAAATGTTTTTCCAATGAGATATTTTATTGCATCAGGTGTTATTTCTAGATTCTCGATCTGAAATAAAATTAATATATTAGTTTATACCTTTAAAATTTTTATAAAACTCAAAAACAAAAACATACCTCATCAAAATAAACCACATAGCAGATTTGCAGCAGACTGCTTGATGATCTTTGTTGCTGCTTTGTCTAATAACATAAATTTTGTTATGTATGTATCATCAATTAGCATGATATGGAGTTTGAATCTAAAATATTAAAAAACTGTAGATACTAGTCCATAATCAATAATTAGCATAAAAATTTCACGACTTTATTTTTTTGGTTTAATATTATACCTTGCAGATACATCTATCACTAGATCTTTGCAAACTTCACACTGAAAAGTTAGTTTCATAATTTTTTTATTTGAATGGAACGTTGTTTGCTGTTACTTTCTAAACTTTCCTGTTATACTTGCCGCAACCAAAGTAATACCATGAAAAATCTGTATCAGTAGCGTAAATTGTACACATGATTCTGCATTTTTTAATTTGAAAAATATATTACTAAAATTAATAAGAAAAATGTAAAACGTGTTATGATGCAACAAAATTTTTAGGTTATTAGATGATAATAACCTCCAAGAAATTTAGTATTTCTGCAACACATTTTTTAGGTAGCTGAAATCACTTCTCTTCATTCACTATAAGCTCACGTTTCTCATTTTTAGGTTCAAATATAGTTAAGCAAGACCATCTTGACGTAACCTGATTTAACAGAAATAAATACAGAACATTATTAAACAATTATCTTTTGTACATAACATAATTAGAGCAGATAGATTTCTTTATTGTATGTATTTGCAAATTTTTCAAAAGTTCGACTTCCGATAAAGGGAGGTTAATAAACAAATCAAATGAATCAAATACATTTGTAATTTGCAAATCTCCTACATATTGATAAGTAATAATATTATGTTTTTATACATGACATCTATATTAGATTAAATAATAATTATAAGAATATTTAATTACCTTGGTAGAAGTTGATCTTTGCAAATCTAAGTAGGCAAACCACAATTTGATTATTAGCATCAATGTTTGCTTAACTTTCGGAAAATACTCCCCATATACAACATGGCATACGATTATCCCTAGTTGAAAAATCCATGGCATTATATAATTTTTAATAAACAAAACTATTTTAAAAAGTAGTTAGCAATACTTATTCTGAATTCCTCAAAAAAAATCAATTTTCTTTCTTTCTTTACCTTTAACTTGAATAGTTTGTTTTCTCTCATATCAACAACCCAACAACATCTAAAAAAAATGAATGGTTCGAAATTTTTTTTATAAAAATATTAATAGTCATTTAATAGAAGTGACAATTTAAATAGTTAAATAAAACTTACCAACTAAGAAGTATGTTTTTAGTTCACCACTTCTAATCATATCAAAACTTGTCAAAGACATAAATATATCATCTGATATGTAATGAGATGTTATGATGGATGTTGTGCTTACAAAACTCATTTTGTAAACATGATGAGTTAGCCGAAAGTTACCAGTGGCAGGAGTTAGTGAGAAAATATCAATGAATTTTCACTCTCCAACCATGAGTTGTTTTTGAAAGCGTAAAAGTCATGCTCGTTTACTTGAAGCATGTATTTTAACACCCTATTGAAACATAAAATGAAAACAATTAATCAAAAAATAATTGATAACGTGTTTTATAAAATATAAAACTAAATGGATACCGTCTGATCAGCCAATATGAGCTCAAATGTTTCAACAGTATAAGATATGTATTGTTTCCAGTAATGCAGAATTTTGACATGGATACGCCATCCAGTTTTGAAAGGTTTTACATCATTGAGGTAAGTAATTCTGCCATGTAGAACCATTTTTTCATATATATTAGAAATAGTTATAGGATAATCGTAGTGTTGATTGGAATATTTAGCTTGCAAATAAACAGTTTTTATAGTGTTGATTGGTATATCTGAATGTTGAGATTTTTTATAATGATTTGGAAATATGATTAAGATAATGAAAATTGTTATTAAAATTTCTATAAACAGAATAAGAATTAGATTTAGACCCGATACAAATTTAGTGATGTTTGGGATATCCGATTATATAGTGATGAT
>JAENJI010000326.1:0-24655 GCA_018901935.1 Pugionium cornutum | reverse complement strand
ATTTTATAATATTAAAATTAATTAAAGTTATTTTATTATTTTAATTAAAATATGTTTAAATATTTTACTAAAATTTTTATAAATATATTTTTGATTAAAATATTAATTTTATGAGAGCATAGATACTATCCTAATAATAATAACAAGTACCAACAACTGCAAATTAGATTCATATCTTACTGATAGTAATAAAATCGTCGGTTTGGTTTTGTTGCATTCATATGTTTTGGTAGAATACATGCAAATGGAGAAAACATATTTTAGAAATATTATAACAGAATAAAACCAATCTGATCATTACCAAACATTTATTTCAACCGATGATAAAGTTGACAAATTATTTTATTAATTTAATTAAAATATGTTTAAATATTTTACTAAAATTTTTAAATATATTTTTGATTAAAATATTAATTTTATGAGAGCATAGATACTATCCTTATAATAATAACAAGTACCAACAACAGCAAATTAGATTCATATCTTACTGATAGTAATAAAATCGTCGGTTTGGTTTTGTTGCATTCATATGTTTTGGTAGGATACATGCAAATGGAGAAAACATATTTTAGAAATATTATAACATAATAAAACCAATCTGATCATTACCAAGTGATACATTTTTCATAAAGCCTTATGTGGAATATATTTTAAAAAAATTATATTTTTCATATTATAAAAATGAAAATTTGAATTTTTAAAATCTATATCAACATTTAATTGAGTGATACAATTTTTATTTTTAAAATCGGCAATAATTTTACTAATGTGTGAATATTTAATTTTCTAAATATTCTACAATTTAAATTTTGGTAACTGTGTAAAAAAATTTCTAAATTTTTGAATTGTAGTTTAAATGTGTGAATATTGAATTTTTGAAGTATATACAAACATTTAATCAGAAATTATTATATTAAATAATTTGTGTACAATTTAAAATTTTGAAATAGTAAATTGATACAATATCAAAATTTGTGAATTTCAAATTTCAACATATTTATAGTATTACCTAAGTAGGATGTTTGGATAATAAAATAACTAATTTAGATTTTTGATTTAAATTAAATAGTAAACTTGTTGAGGTTAAATTTGGTGATGATACATCGATAATTTTTACTTATAAACCTTCTCCTTTAATATATAGTAGATTTGTTGTGTTGGATTACTGGGTCGGCCAACTATGACCGTTGGATTATTGGATCGGCCAACTGTGACCGCAAAAAATCTTTAATATCACTTTTAAAGCACTAACTTCCATATAAATTTTAAAAAAATTTGTTCTAAATCTATCATATTAAAATTAAAATTTCCAAAATAACACAATATGTAAAAATACTTATTTACTCTAAATATATTATACATAAACTTAAACCATTATATTTAGATTCCTTTTTCAAGATTAGAGTTTAATTTTTTGTCTATTAAAATGAATTTTTTATATTTTAATTTTAAATTTCTGCTATCATTAAAAATTTAAACTAATAATCCTATTTTGGAATAAAAATTTTAAAAACTTATTATTTTAGAGAATTATCCTATATTAAAAATTTTATCATTTTATTTTTTTTCTTATTTTATACAATATTTTTGGGTAAATTTATTTTTTACAATATTTTCGAAAACTTCCTAGCACCATAAAACTTTGAGATAATTATGAAAACAAATATCTTGAAAAGAAGAGAGTGATAAGATTTGAAAGATCCTATTAATTAAACTCCCAACATTTAGTTTGAAAATTGTGGCTACACCAAAAAATTCATTTGGTGTTTTTGGTTTTTTTACGTTATAACTTTAAATTTTATTCTTATCTATTATAATCCATCTAAAATTCTTCTTAATAAACTTAGATGTTTAATCTAAATATGTATTTAATTCGTATATAAGTTGTATCAAACTCAACTTTATTGAAATTCTCCAAAAACTAGTTGAACATCATTCAAAATAAAAATGACAAAAAAATAATTTCCAATTCAAACAAACGACATAATTTATAATAAAAGTTTAAAATCCATAACTTTCAAACAACCACAAATTTAAAATGACAAAGACAAAAAGGTTTATAAATCCATCATTTTTATATAAAAAACAAGAAGAGTTTCATAACATAATACTTAACTTGAAGTGATGACTGTTAACATCACACTAAGTTTTGTTGACATCAAACGGGGCCTCATTAGCATTACCTTCTTCAACAGTTGTTTCATTAGAAGGATGTAGACCAATGTTGGTCGTTATAGCATTGTCGTTGCATTGTGGATCGCCATTGTTAATAGTATTGTGCAGGTTAGAACATTGCAACGGTTGAGAATTAGGTTCAACTTGAGGATACACCGGCTCCATCTCCACATTAGCGTTCCCCTTGCTGCTGCTCCCGTGGTACGGAAGATAGATGCTAAGATTTGGATTTTCCTTCTCATATACCATTTCCGTCCTAGTTTGCATTTTTGGTTGTGGGACTTCAAAAGATGCCGGAATCCATTGATCCATCAAATAGCGAGTTCGGTTATCACCTCCTATGAAGAGATTATTTGTGGTGGTCCTCACTTCATTGGATTGAATCTCAAATGGATGTAGATGCATAAATGGATCACGAAGAGGAGGATCTTGCATCAACCCTAACATCTTTTTACAAATCATGATCTTGTTCCTTGAAAAACATAGCAAATCATTGATCTCACTCAAACTAAGATCAACAATTTGACGATCACAATGTAGTTGTGCCATGAGTTGGTCAATTTGATATTCATTGCTCTTCTTGCAAATGTTCATCATTAATTGCTTAATATTCTTTATTTTATCTTTCAGATATGATTCAACATTCATCTCATTTTGTTTTCTCTCGATGTCTGGTAAAGCAAAGAAATCATCTAAGATGCCATGAACCGCCTCAACCGATGGCCACACCATTGGTTCAACCTCATCAGGACTGAAAATGATTAGACAAGCCTTTATATCACACAGTATGGTTAGTTCTCTTACCTTCTTTATTAACCCTAACCTTCTTCTCTTCAAACACATTAATCTTGACTGTCTATCCTCGATCCATGCAAGTTTGATCTTTTTCCTTGCCATGATCACTCTTTGATTTTGAATTTTTTGTTTTTTTATTTTTGTTTTTGGTTGGATGTATGAAATAAAAATAGAGCACTTATGGGTTAGTTTAAATAGAATTGAAATGAAAAGATAAAGTAAATAAGTTGTAATAATGTAAATATTTAGTCAAACTATAATTTTGGCGCGTTATTTATTTCTATTAATAAGTTGTTTTGGCACGTTATTTATTTGTATTAAATAATTTATTTTGGTGAGTTATTTATTTTTACTAACAAGTTAATTATTTTTTATATTCCATATTGAACACTAAATATATAGTTTTTTTAAAAAGTTATAGAATGTATTATATCAATGTTGGCTTTAATCATGTTGAAGACATGTTTTCATACTTATAATTTTGAAGTGTTCTTTGATTAATTGTTTTATAAAAAATATATTTTTTACACACAAATAATACGAGTTTTTTCAAAAAATTAAGAAATTATGAAAATAAAGAACATATACATTGTTTTAATTTTTGAACTTTTTAATCGAGTTCATTTAGCACTAAACGATAATTTTATGTGAAATTGATGCTATATGGTGATAGTTGGGGGGAAATAGATTGTAAGTCCATTTTTTTTTCATATTGCATCTTTAGTAACTAGTAATAATAATAGATGGGATGAAATAATTAGACTAGTGGTTATAACATCCCAAAAGTGTGAAGTTCAATTTTACCTTCCCTCGTATGAGTTTGTTAAATTTTTGTACAAAAATATTGGATTATTTTGCCGGTACATTGTGGTACATACGAGATATATAGTAATGATAACACATAATTGATATGAAACATATTTAACTACTATTAGTAATAAAACAGACGGGTATGCATATAAATAATTGTGGCAAATTCGATTTCTGACATAAATATATTAAAAGATACATTTTGTTGAATTAATTTTGATAATTAAGTGGAGGATCAATAAAACTGTAATTTGGTTTATTGGTATACATATGTTTTAGTAGTATAAAACGATATTGTGTTATTAGTCATACCAATAATAAATTTGTATTACTGGTTTCTATATGAAAGCAAAAATAATCGAACCATTAATTTTTTGGCAATTGTATAAAATAACATATTTTAAAATTTTTATTTTAAATATAACATTATTAGTTTAAATTTCTAATAATAACACAAATTTAAAATTAAAATACATTAAAATTTTATTTTAATAAAAAATGTTAAACTCAAAAGTAGAAAAATGAATCTAAATATAATGTTTTAAGTTTATATATAATTTCTTTAGAGTAAATAATTACTTTTACATAATTATTTATGCTATTTTTTAAATTTTAATTTTAAAGCTAGATTTGGAACAAAAACTTTAGTGTTTGACTCTAAAAAATATAATTTTTAGAAAAATCTATTCATTAGTTTTATGTTTTCATTTAGAGAATATCTTCTTTTAAGATGTTTTAAAATTTAAATTAAATATATATTATACAAAAAATATTTATATGCTTCAAAGAATCAATATTTTTTAGTAATACCTTAAAATAGTAATTTTTAAAATTTATTTTTCAAATCTAACGCATTTAAAATAAATTCCTAAATACTACAAATTATGTGAAATTAATTATTTATCTGAAATAAACTAATACATAAAATTAAATCTAATGTCTGAGTTTTCGTTTTTTAATTGAGGATTTAATTTTTTATTATAATTTTTTCATTATTTTGAAGATTAAATTTGTGCTATTTTAGGATTAAATTTGTGCTAAATTTGGAAAAAACATTAAAAATGTTAGTTTAGATAATTTTCCAATTTTTTATTATTAATATTTTTAGAGTAATATCATAAAATAACATATTTTTACATTTGTCTTTCAAATTTAGCAAATTATAAATAAAATTCTTAAAATATCACCAATTATTATATAAAATAATTATTTACCTAAGATAAAATATACATAAAATTAAAATATAATGTTTGCATTCACTTTTTCTAATTTATGGTTTAAAATTTTTTATTAACAAAAGATTTTAAATTATTTTATTATTAAATTTGTGTTATTTTAGAAATTTAAATGATTAGTTGTATATTTGAAATAAAAACTTAAAAAGGTATTATTTGTGTCAATTGTCTATATTTTTATTAAAAATAGTTTTATGTCGATCATCCAGTATTTCCAACCCCAATTTCATTAACATAAAGTTTTGAAGTTTCATTAATTATTTTTTTCATTCCACTATCTACAATTCTATATAAATAAAAAAATTTAATGTTATTGTTTCAAAATATTTAACGTATATTTTTAGCTTATTTGATTATCATATATAAAATTAGATTAACACTCATAAAATAAAATTTTAAAAATTAATATTAAAAAAACTAGACAATTCTCTAAAATAGCAATTTTAAAATTTTTGTTTCAAATTTAGTAACATTAGTTTAAATTTCTAATAATAACACAAATTTAATATTTAAATATAATAAAACTTCTTGTAATGGAAAAAAAATTCTAAATTAAAAAAAATTCAAATATAATCTTTGAACTTTATGTATAATTATTTAGAGTAAATGAGTATTTTCATATAATTATTTGTGATATTTTTAAAATTTTAATTTTAAAATGTTATATTTAGAACAAAAATTTTAAAATATGCAATTTTAGCTATTACCGATGTGATTCGGGTTAGGATCGAGGCTCTGAATGCCTCTAGGAGGTTGTGCAAATGATAGCAAACTTTATATATAATTATTTTTACATAGTAATTTGTATTGTTTTAGAAATGTTATTTTTATGTGATAAATTTGAAATATATATTTAAAACTGATATTTTAGGGTATCTACTATATATTAGAGGAAATGCATTGAGAGTAAAAATTGCTTAGGTGTCATCACCATAATCATTCTCAACAATTTTTCATGCTCTTGTACGAATATTAATTAACAGGTGTTACTGTTTACATTCAAGATTCTAAAGTTGTATCCAAATGGCAAGACAAAAGCATATGACATATGGTTATCCATTTTTTGTTTTTGGATAAAAGTGACACCAATAGCAGATGAGCTTGTATCTTCCATCGGATCCAATCATGTAGTTGTTCATCAATTTGAAATGAGTCATCTCAAAAATCGTGTTTACATCCTTTTTTTTACATAGTTACATATCCTAATATATTATTTGAGTAAAAATTTTAAAAAATAATTTTATCTTGATATGTTATTAACATAAATGTCATGATACGTGTCATCACCGCGATGAGTTTCAAATAAATATACAAATGTACTTGAATTATTAGAAAAATTATAATACATGTCATTGTTATTAATTTTGTTAGAAAATCAATACATTTTATTAAACTAATCAAAAAATAGTATTAAATTCATTAAAAAAATTATTTTTAGTTTCTTAATTTCTATTAAAAAGCAATAGAATTCAAATTTATTTGTTAACATCACATTCACTCTCATTGTTTTTTATAATTAAACTAATGAAAAAAATATTAATTTTATTATAGAAAAATAATTATTTAACTCAAATCAACTATAAAAAAATTAAAATATAATTTTTGAATTTATTTTTTTCTATTTTAAGAGTTAATTTTTCTTTATTAGAAAAAGATTTTTATAAATTTATACTATTTTTAGAAAATTTAAATGATTTTAGTCAGTTACTCATCTTAATAACCAAACAATCAATATTTTATAATCTAAATTAGTGAGTTTATTTTAGTTTTAGGAAACTGATAAAAATAATACTCTATTAAGTTTTGTCCAAATATAACATAATTAATTTAAATTTTTAAAAATATCACAAATTTGTACTAAAACAATTTAATATAAAATTTATTTTTAATAATAAAAAATTAAAACCTAAATTAGAAAACAACTAAAATATAATATTTTAAAAGTAATATCATAAAATAACACTATTTTAAGTTTATTTTCCAAATTTAGCACAATAAAAATAAAATTCTAAAAATAAATTAAATTAATTATATGAAAATAATTATTTAGCTTAAAATAAACTATATATAAAATTAAAACATAATGTTTGAATTTATTTTTTTCAATTTAGGGTTTAAATTTTTTTATTAGAAATTTTTTTTAAGTATTCTATTATTAGATTTGTATAAATTTAAATGGTTAGTATTATATTTGAAACCAAAATTTGAAATAGTGTTATTTTCACTCAATTGTACATATTTTAATTATATTTATAATTAGTTATGATAAATATGTATTTTTTAAAAATTATTTATTATGATAAATATGTATTTTTTAAAAATTATTTATTATATTTTTATAATTTTAAATTTACTCTGATAAATTTAAAATAAAATTTAAATTTTAAAACAAAAATTAAAATTTAAAATGGTGATATTTTAAGATAGTAATTTTTTGTTTATTTACAAACATAATCAATATATTTTTAAATAAAATTTATATTATATAATTTATATGTAATATTAAAGTTAAATTATTAATAATTATTTTTTGGAATAATTATTTTATATATAAATAGATTTTATAATATAAATATTAATTAAAATTAATTTATTAATTTAATTAAAATATGTTTAAATATTTTACTAAAATTTTTATAAATATATTTTTGATTAAAATATTAATTTTAAATAGATACTATTAATAATAATTTAAAATAATAAATTAGATTCATATTTGATAGTAATAAAATTTTTGTTTATTTTATCATATTTTAAATAATAAATAAAAATATTTTAAAATATTATAGAATAAAATAATTATATTAAAAAATTTATTTAAATATAAATTAAAATTAATTTATTAATTTAATTAAAATATGTTTAAATATTTTACTAAAATTTTTATAAATATATTTTTGATTAAAATATTAATTTTATGAGAGCATAGATACTATCCTAATAATAATAACAAGTACCAACAACTGCAAATTAGATTCATATCTTACTGATAGTAATAAAATCATCGGTTTGGTTTTGTTGCATTCATATGTTTTGGTAGAATACATGCAAATGGAGAAAACATATTTTAGAAATATTATAACATAATAAAACCAATCTGATCATTACCAAACATTTATTTCAACCGATGATAAAGTCGACAAATTATTTTATTAATTTAATTAAAATATGTTTAAATATTTTACTAAAATTTTTATAAATATATTTTTGATTAAAATATTAATTTTATGAGAGCATAGATACTATCCTTATAATAATAACAAGTACCAACAACAGCAAATTAGATTCATATCTTACTGATAGTAATAAAATCGTCGGTTTGGTTTTGTTGCATTCATATGTTTTGGTAGGATACATGCAAATGGAGAAAACATATTTTAGAAATATTATAACATAATAAAACCAATCTGATCATTACCAAGTGATACATTTTTCATAAAGCCTTATGTGGAATATATTTTAAAAAATTTATATTTTTCATATTATAAAAATGAAAATTTGAATTTTTAAAATCTATATCAACATTTAATTGAGTGATACAATTTCTATTTTTAAAATCGGCAATAATTATACTAATGTGTGAATATTTAATTTTCTAAATATTCTACAATTTAAATTTTGGTAACTGTGTAAAAAATTTTCTAAATTTTTGAATTGTAGTTTAAATGTGTGAATATTGAATTTTTGAAGTATATACAAACATTTAATCAGAAATTATTATATTAAATAATTTGTGTACAATTTAAAATTTTGAAATAGTAAATTGATACAATATCAAAATTTGTGAATTTCAAATTTCAAAATTTATTAAATTTTATATTTTTAACATATTTATAGTATTACCTAAGTAGGATGTTTGGATAATAAAATAACTAATTTAGATTTTTGATTTAAATTAAATAGTAAAATTGTTGAGGTTAAATTTGGTGATGATACATCGATAATTTTTACTTATAAACCTTCTCCTTTAATATATAGTAGATTTGTTGTGTTGGATTACTGGGTCGGCCAACTATGACCGTTGGATTATTGGATCGGCCAACTGTGACCGCAAAAAACCTTTAATATCACTTTTAAAGCACTAACTTCCATATAAATTTTAAAAAAATTTGTTCTAAATCTATCATATTAAAATTAAAATTTCCAAAATAACACAATATGTAAAAATACTTATTTACTCTAAATATATTATACATAAACTTAAACCATTATATTTAGATTCCTTTTTCAAGATTAGAGTTTAATTTTTTGTCTATTAAAATGAATTTTTTATATTTTAATTTTAAATTTCTGCTATCATTAAAAATTTAAACTAATAATCCTATTTTGGAATAAAAATTTTAAAAACTTATTATTTTAGAGAATTATCCTATATTAAAAATTTTATCATTTTATTTTTTTTCTTATTTTATACAATATTTTTGGGTAAATTTATTTTTTACAATATTTTCGAAAACTTCCTAGCACCATAAAACTTTGAGATAATTATGAAAACAAATATCTTGAAAAGAAGAGAGTGATAAGATTTGAAAGATCCTATTAATTAAACTCCCAACATTTAGTTTGAAAATTGTGGCTACACCAAAAAATTCATTTGGTGTTTTTGGTTTTTTTACGTTATAACTTTAAATTTTATTCTTATCTATTATAATCCATCTAAAATTCTTCTTAATAAACTTAGATGTTTAATCTAAATATGTATTTAATTCGTATGTAAGTTGTATCAAACTCAACTTTATTGAAATTCTCCAAAAACTAGTTGAACATCATTCAAAATAAAAATGACAAAAAAATAATTTCCAATTCAAACAAACGACATAATTTATAATAAAAGTTTAAAATCCATAACTTTCAAACAACCACAAATTTAAAATGACAAAGACAAAAGGTTTATAAATCCATAATTTTTATATAAAAAACAAGAAGAGTTTCATAACATAACACTTAACTTGAAGTGATGACTGTTAACATCACACTAAGTTTTGTTGACATCAAACGGGGCCTCATTAGCATTACCTTCTTCAACAGTTGTTTCATTAGAAGGATGGAGACCAACGTTGGTCGTTATAGCATTGTCGTTGCATTGTGGATCGCCATTGTTAATAGTATTGTGCAGGTTAGAACATTGCAACGGTTGAGAATTAGGTTCAACTTGAGGATACACCGGCTCCATCTCCACATTAGCGTTCCCCTTGCTGCTGCTCCCGTGGTACGGAAGATAGATGCTAAGATTTGGATTTTCCTTCTCATATACCATTTCCGTCCTAGTTTGCATTTTTGGTTGTGGGACTTCAAAAGATGCCGGAATCCATTGATCCATCAAATAGCGAGTTCGGTTATCACCTCCTATGAAGAGATTATTTGTGGTGGTCCTCACTTCATTGGATTGAATCTCAAATGGATGTAGATGCATAAATGGATCACGAAGAGGAGGATCTTGCATCAACCCTAACATCTTTTTACAAATCATGATCTTGTTCCTTGAAAAACATAGCAAATCATTGATCTCACTCAAACTAAGATCAACAATTTGACGATCACAATGTAGTTGTGCCATGAGTTGGTCAATTTGATATTCATTGCTCTTCTTGCAAATGTTCATCATTAATTGCTTAATGTTCTTTATTTTATCTTTCAGATATGATTCAACATTCATCTCATTTTGTTTTCTCTCGATGTCTGGTAAAGCAAAGAAATCATCTAAGATGCCATGAACCGCCTCAACCGATGGCCACACCATTGGCTCAACCTCATCAGGACTGAAAATGATCAGACAAGCCTTTATATCACACAGTATGGTTAGTTCTCTTACCTTCTTTATTAACCCTAACCTTCTTCTCTTCAAACACATTAATCTTGACTGTCTATCCTCGATCCATGCAAGTTTGATCTTTTTCCTTGCCATGATCACTCTTTGATTTTGAATTTTTTGTTTTTTTATTTTTGTTTTTGGTTGGATGTATGAAATAAAAATAGAGCACTTATGGGTTAGTTTAAATAGAATTGAAATGAAAAGATAAAGTAAATAAGTTGTAATAATGTAAATATTTAGTCAAACTATAATTTTGGCGCGTTATTTATTTCTATTAATAAGTTGTTTTGGCACGTTATTTATTTGTATTAAATAATTTATTTTGGTGAGTTATTTATTTTTACTAACAAGTTAATTATTTTTTATATTCCATATTGAACACTAAATATATAGTTTTTTTAAAAAGTTATAGAATGTATTATATCAATGTTGGCTTTAATCATGTTGAAGACATGTTTTCATACTTATAATTTTGAAGTGTTCTTTGATTAATTGTTTTATAAAAAATATATTTTTTACACACAAATAATACGAGTTTTTTCAAAAAATTAAGAAATTATGAAAATAAAGAACATATACATTGTTTTAATTTTTGAACTTTTTAATCGAGTTCATTTAGCACTAAACGATAATTTTATGTGAAATTGATGCTATATGGTGATAGTTGGGGGGAAATAGATTGTAAGTCCATTTTTTTTTCATATTGCATCTTTAGTAACTAGTAATAATAATAGATGGGATGAAATAATTAGACTAGTGGTTATAACATCCCAAAAGTGTGAAGTTCAATTTTACCTTCCCTCGTATGAGTTTGTTAAATTTTTGTACAAAAATATTGGATTATTTTGCCGGTACATTGTGGTACATACGAGATATATAGTAATGATAACACATAATTGATATGAAACATATTTAACTACTATTAGTAATAAAACAGACGGGTATGCAGATAAATAATTGTGGCAAATTCGATTTTTGGCATAAATATATTAAAAGATACATTTGGTTGAATTAATTTTGATAATTAAGTGGAGGATCAATAAAACTGTAATTTGGTTTATTGGTATACATATGTTTTAGTAGCATAAAACGATATTGTGTTGTTGGTCATACCAATAATAAATTTGTATTACTGGTTTCTATGTGAAAGCAAAAATAATCGAACCATTAATTTTTTTGGCAATTGTTTAAAATAATATATTTTTAAATATTTGTTTTAAAATAGTATTATTAGTTTAAATTTCCAATAATAACACCAATTTAAAATTAAAATACATTAAAATTTTATTTTAATAAAAAATGTTAAACTCAAAAGTAGAAAAATAAATCTAAATATAATTTTTTAAGTTTATATATAATTTATTTAGAGTAAATAATTACTTTTACATAATTATTTATGCTATTTTTTACATTTTAATTTTAAATCTAGATTTGCAACAAAAAATTTAGGGGTTTACTCTAAAAAATATACTTTTTAGAAAATCTATTCATTAGTTTTATGTTTTCATTTAGTGAATATCTTCTTTTAAGATGTTATAAAATTTAAATTAAATAGATATTATACAAAAAATATTTATATTCTTCAAAAGAATCAATTTTTTTAGTAATACCTTAAAATAGTAATTTTTTAAATTTATTTTTCAAATCTAACATATTTAAAATAAAATTACTAAAATACTACAAATTATGTGAAAGTAATTATTTATCTCAAATAAACTAATATATAAAAAATTAAATCTGATGTTTGAGTTTTCATTTTTTAATTTAGGATTTAATTTTTTATTAAATTTTTTAATTATTTTGATGATTAAATTTGTTCTATTTTAGGATTAAACTTGTGTTAAATTTGAAACAAAAACTTTAAAAAATATTAGTTTAGATAATTTTCCAATTTTTATTATTAATATTTTTATAGTAATACCCTAAAATAATATATTTTTAAGTTTGTCTTTCAAATTTAGCAAATTATAAATAAAATTCTTAAAATATCACAAATTATTATATAAAATAATTATTTACCTAAAATAAAATATACATAAAATTAAAATATAATGTTTGCGTTTAATTTTTTTAATTTATGGTTTAAATTTTTTTTATTAACAAAATATTTTTAATTATTTTATTATTAGATTTGTGTTATTTTAGAAATTTAAATGATTAGTTGTATATTTGAAATAAAAACTTAAAAAGGTATTAGTTGTTTATGCCGATCATCCAGTATCTCCAACCCCAATTTCATTAACATCAAGTTTTGAAGTTTCAATAATTATTTTTTTCATTCCAGTCTCTACAATTCTATATATATAAAAAAAAATTAATGTTATTGTTTCAAAATATTTAACGTATATTTTTAGCTATTTGATTGTCATATATAAAATTATATTAACACTCATAAAATAAAATTTTAAAAATTAATATTAAAAAACTAGACAATTCTTTAAAATAGCAATTTTAAAATTTTTGTTCCAAATTTAGTAACATTAGTTTAAATTTCCAATAATAACACAAATTTAATATTAAAATTTTCTAATAAAACTTCTTGTAATGGAAAAAATTCTAAATTAAAAAAAAAGTCAAATATAATCTTTGAACTTTATGTATAATTATTTAGAGTAAATGAGTATTTTCATATAATTATTTATGATATTTTTAAAATTTTTAATTTTGAAATGCTATATTTAGAAATTTTTTTTTAAAATATGCAATTTTAGCTATTACTGATGTGATCCTCGTTAGGATCGAGTCCCTGAATGCCTCTAGCAGGTTGTGCAAATGATAGTAAACTTTATGTATAATTATTTTTACATAGTAATTTGTATTATTTTAGAAATTTTATTTTTATGTGATAAATTTGGAATATACATTTAAAAACTGATATTTTAGGGTATTACTATAAAAAAGAAGTTAGAATTAGTAAAAGAGTAATATTGTAAAATTGCATCTTTTTAATTGTATCTTCCAAATTTAGCACATTGAAAATAAAATTCCTAAAATAACACAAATCATTATGTAAAAATAATTATTAACCTCAAATAAACTATATATAAAATTAAAAATATAATATTTGAGTTCATGTTTTCTAATTTAAGATTTAATTTTTTTTATTAAGAAGATATTTTTAATTATTTTAATAATAAATTTATGGTATTTTTAAAAATTTAATTGATTAATTGTATATTTGGAATAAAAATTTAAAAGAGTGGTATTTTAGTCCATTTTCAATTCTAATTACGTAATCTAATTATAGAGTTACTACTAAATGAGTTTATAAACCATATTTACTTTTCAAATATCGTACAATTTAAAAATTAAAAAATTTGAATTTGTGTATTACACATTTAATTACTTTCTAATTTTAAAAATGTAAGATTACTTTTTTACATGAATAATTAATTATTGTACACATATATAAGGAAAGTGAATATTTCAAATTTTGTACATATAGAAACTTCATTAACACTATTTAATTCCACATTTTATATTAATTACTTTCCAAATTTAATTATTTTTTTAAATAATTAAATATTGTAAAACCTAGTACAAATCATAACACTATATTTATTTTAATTAATTTTATAAATAAAATATATTTTTATTTAAAATTTAAAAATTTTTAAAAATTTAATTTTTTAAAAAAAATTTTTAAATTTTTTTTATTAATATTCATTTATAATTTTAAATAATTATTTTTATATTAATATTAAATGATAATTTTATGTATTATATAAAATATATTTATCTTAATTTTTAATAAATTTGAATAATTGAAAATTATATATAAACAAAAAATAAAATTTGTTTTATCATATATAAATATTTAAAAAATTATAAAAAAATATTTTTAAAAAATTTCTATCTTTGTAAAATAAAATAAATATAAATATATTAATAGAAAAAATAATCTGTTTTTGATGTTTGTATCTTCCATCGGATCCAATCATGTAGTTGTTCATCAATTTGAAATGAGTCATCTCAAAAATCGTGTTTACATCCTTTTTTTTTCATAGTTACATATCCTAATATATTATTTGAATAAAAATTTTAAAAAATAATTTTATCCTGATGTATTATTAACAGAAATATCATGATACGTGTCATCACCACGATGAGTTTCAAATAATATACAAATGTACTTGAATTATTAGAATAATTATAATACATGTCATTGTTATTAATTTTGTTAGAAAATCAATACATTTTATGAAACTAATCAAAAATAATATTAAATTCATAAAAATAATTATTTTTATTTTCTTAATTTACATATACAAAAATTACTATCAAAAATAATTTTAATAATAAAAAGTTAAAATTATAACAAATAATATTATATAATTGACGAATTTTTTCTACTCAAGACGTAAGTATAAATGTAGTTGACATTGTTTTTCGGATACTCTTGGTTTGTGTCATTGGCTGAAGTTCAAAGGACGTACTGTAGAGATTGAATTTGAAGTTGTTTCCGAACCAAATACTCTCTCCCGTTAATTCAAGTTCTACTATTAATATGTCAATTTTTTCTAGTTTTTTTTATTTCAGCTTTATTTAGTTTTAATAGTTGTGCCAAATGCCCAGGACCCATATTTTAGCACTAAATATAAGACTTTTATTGATTAATGTTATGGTTGAAATTTTTCATATCTACTATATACTACATGAAAAGCAATAGAATTCAAATTTATTTGTTAACATCACATTCACTCTCATTGTTTTTTATAATTAAACTAATGAAAAAATATTAATTTTATTATAGAAAAATAATAGAAAAATAATTATTTAACTCAAATAAACTATATACAAAATTAAAATATAATTTTTGAATTCATTTTTTCCATTTTAAGATTTAAATTTTCTTTATTAGAAAAAGATTTTATAAATTTATACTATTTTTAGAAAATTTAAATGATTTTAGTCAGTTACTCATCTTAATAACCAAACAATCAATATTTTATAATTTAAATTAGTGAGTTTATTTTAGTTTTAGGAAACTGATAAAAATAATACTCTATTAAGTTTTGTCCAAATATAACATAATTAATTTAAATTTTCAAAAATATCACAAATTTGTACTAAAATAATTTAATATAAAATTTATTTTTAATAATAAAAAATTAAAACCCTAAATTAGAAAAACAACTAAAATATAATATTTTAAAAGTAATATCCTAAAATAACCCTATTTTAAGTTTATTTTCAAAATTTAGCATATTAAAAATAAAATTATAAAAATAAAATAAATTATTATATGAAAATAATTATTTAGTTTAAAATAAACTATATATAAAATTAAAACATAATGTTTGAATTTAGTTTTTTCAATTTAGGGTTTAAATTTTTTTATTAGAATTTTTTTTAATTATTTTATTATTAAATTTTTATAAATTTTAATGGTTAGTATTATATTTGAAACCAAAATTTGAAATAGTGTTATTTTACTCAATTGTACATATTTTAATTATATTTATAATTAGTTATAAATATGTATTTTTTAAAAATGATTTATTATGATAAATATGTATTTTTTAAAAATTATTTATTATATTTTTATAATTTTAAATTTACTCTGATAAATTTAAAATTAAAATTAAAATTTAAAACAAATATTAAAATTTAAAATGGTGATATTTTAATATAGTAATTTTTTGTTTATTTACAAACATAATCAATATATTTTTAAATAAAATTTATATTATATATTTTATTTGTAATATTAAAGTTAAATTATTAATAATTATGTTTTAGTATGATTATTTTATATATAAATAGATTTTATAATATAAAATATTAATTAAAATTATTTTATTAATTTAATTAAAATATGTTTAAATATTTTACTAAAATTTTTATAAATATATTTTTGATTAAAATATTAATTTTATGAGAGCATAGATACTATCCTTATAATAATAACAAGTACCAACAACAGCAAATTAGATTCATATCTTACTGATAGTAATAAAATCGTCGGTTTGATTTTGTTGCATTCATATGTTTTGGTAGGATATGCAAATGGAGAAAACATATTTTAGAAATATTATAACATAATAAAACCAATCTGATCATTACCAAACATTTATTTCAACCGATGATAAAGTCGACAAATTTCTTCAACAATTTTGAAGCTTTTTCACTGTTTGGGTTTTGGAGATGAAAGACATGTTCTTCTCCTTCTTCCAAAATCACTTCTACGTTTCCTTCCCACGCACTCTTCTCCAGCTTTTCCGCGTAACCTAATCCTTGCCGCACAAACACATCTTTTCCGGCCACCGCAACCAAAACCTTCTCGCAACCCAACCTGGAAAAATCCGACCCGGATCCAACCACGTTAAACAACGGGTCATCGGTTCCATTCACGCTATTCGGACTCGCGAGTTTCTCCCAAACTTGTGCGATTCCGCTTTGGATTTCGCTGTCTTGCACATCGTATTCATCGACGGGTTCTATTGCCCAGAAAGCGGGATGTACAATCGCGATCCCTTTGACTCTAGGTTTGAGCTTCTCCTCACGAGCTCTAATGGTCATGTGATGCGATATGTTGGCTCCGGCGCTGTCTCCGGCGATAAAAACTCTACCGAAATCGGCGTATTTGTTAATCCAATCTTCTGGACCAGATCCATCGGAATGGGAGAAAACCCACTCAACCGCGGACCATGAATCCTTATATGCCGCCGGAATCGGATCCTCTGGCGCACGGCGGTACTGAACCAACACGGCCAGACAGTTAGCGGATTTGACGATCGCCATGAGGTAATTATGGTAAATCGGTGAGAAAGGATATTAGAGTGTATATGGTTATTTCCGGTTTTATACTGGTTTGGTTAAGTTAAACCATTTGTATAAATACTCGAATGATACATTGTTTACGAGCTAAGAGAAAGAAATAAAATTTCCTTCGAGACTATTCTGTTTTTCTGTTTCTTTCTCTCTGATAATAAAGGAGACTCGATAATCCAAGCTCCACCATGGATGTAGATAAGTAAAGGGAGTTTGTTACCGGTGACGAGTTCTGTTGATTTGTGAGGGAGAAAGAGACGAGCGGAGAGGTTATGCTCCAGGGAGTATACGACGTCCTTTGAAACGACGACGTTTGATGGATCTAGCGACGCTGGGATGATATTGGTGCCAGTAAGACGCTTGACACGACCGTCTTTGTAAATCCGGCAGAATGGAAGAAACTCAGAAATAATTTTTAATAATAACATAAATTTAATATTAAAATATATTAAAAATTCTTATTAATTAAAAAATTAACTTTAAATTAAAAAAGAAATAAAAAAAATAATATTTTAAATATATGTATAATTTATTATAATAATTAAATATTATCACATAATTATTTACTATTTTTAAAATTTTAATTTTAAAATATTAAAATTAGAACAAGACTTTAAAAATGTTATTTTAAAATATTACTCATTCAATATTTATTATTTTTTAAGTGATGTGCGGTAAAACAAGTAAATCATCTAAAAAGTGACGAGCTGACTCAACAAACGACTACACCGCTGGTTCAATATCTTTTCAATTGTATAAAAATATATTTTTATGTACGACAACCATATACAAAATTTTAATACGATTGAGTTATTTTTTCTACAAATTCAAAATCTTTGCTAAGATTTTCCATTGCGCTTTAAATTTTTTCAGAGAATAAAAAACTGTTAACGTTAACCATGAAGTAGGGAAAAACATGTATTGTGTATTTGTATAAAATATTGAATTTTTATATGAATATCAATGTGGAATTGATCTACTATTAATTAGGGTAATATATAGCTCTAGGGTTTTACAAAATTTAATTATATTTTTAAAAATTGATTTAAAGTTAATAAAATACAGCTCAGAATATATGGTATATTACAAATATAATTCAATTGTGCAATATATGAAATAGTAACCTTAATCCAAAGGGCAATTGACTAATTTAGCACTAAATATTGTTTTAGTAACTAAATTAGCATCCCAAATCTAAACTCCCACAAATAGCATTTTTTAAGTGAAAAATATTAAAATAACTTTATTTATCTCTTTACCCTCAAATTCTGCAAATTTTTTAAATCAGCTCACAAGGGGGAGATCGAACCTTGGTCCATTATATAGTAGAAGGAGTGTGTAACCAATATGCTACTGTAACTAATTGACATATAAACATTTTATTTTGTATATATATCTGTATTTAGTTTAAATTAGACTTTTTCTTTACATCATAAATTTATATTGCTGTTTAAATTTTCCAATGGTATCTTAAAAAAGCTTTCTAAATTTTGGTGATTGCAAAATTTATTCTCTTCTAATTTCAGAATGTTGATGTGAAAATTCTCATGGATCAAGATTGAGCGCATTAATGAGTTTTTGAGAGAGGAGTAAAACTAATTTTTTTTCATTTTTGTCTCAAATGATTGAATGTCATTCAATGGATAATAAAAATATTAAAAATATACAAAAAAAAATACATGAATTGTTAAATTTACATTAAAAAATATAGTTTATATTTTGATGTTTCGTTATATAATGATTTGATAAAATTGTTCTTTTTTATAAAATTTTTGATGTTTTTTATAAAATTTTATGTAAAATAATAATCAAAATATATTTACTATTTAATTTTACATTTTAAAGAAATTTAAAGAAAAATATTTAAATTAGAAAATCTTTAAATTTTGCATAAAATGTGACTAACAATCTAAATTAAGTAAAGATTTCTTAATATTAAGGAATCGTTCCTAAATAAAACAATTAAAAAAAATCTAAAAGTTGCAATTATGCAAATCGAACCTTAGACAATTGAGCAAGAAAAAGAGTGTGTAACCAATATGCTGATGTAACTAATAAACATATAACATTTTGTTTAATATATATACACTACTTTAAGTAAAATAGCAAAAGATATATTAATAGCTCTGGAGGGGTATCGAACCTTAGACACATGTTGGGAGGGAAGGAGTGTGTAACCAATGTGATACTATAACTAATCAATATATTACATTTTATTTAATATATATACACTCATGCAATTAAAATAGCAAAATATTTACTTGAGAAGGAGATCGAACATTGACTAAAATTAAGGATATTTTAGTCTTTTTTATTTGTTAAAATGCTATCTATGTGAATTTTTGAATTGAGTGCTATTCTTGGCACTAAAACTTTATTTAGTGCTAATTTAGGGTATTTCTCAAATACAAATTAGGTAATTAAATTTATTAGTTTAAGTTTTAAATTTAATGTTGTGTTATGCAATATGTGCGTAGTATAAATATGCGAAATATGGAATATAGAAAACTCTCTAAAATAACATTTTTTAAAAAATTGTTTCACAATTAGTCTTATTAATTTAAATTTTTAATAATAGCATAAATTTAATATTAAAATACATTAAAATTTCTTGTTAATAAAAAAATTAACTTTAAATTGGAGAAGAAATCCAAATATAATGTTTTAAATGTATGTTAATTTATTAGAATAAATAAATATTATCACATAATTATTTCTTATTTTTAGAATTTTAATTTTAAAATATTAAATTTAGAACAAAACTTTAAAAATGTTATTTTAAAATATTACTTATTCAATATTTATTATTTTTTAATTGATGTATGGTAAAACAAATAAATCATATAAGAAGTGACGAGCTGACTACACCGTTGGTTCAACCTCTTTTCAATTGTATAAAAATATCTTTTCATCTACGACAATCATATAAAAAGTCTCAATACCATTGAAATATTGTTTCCACAAATTCAAAATCTTCGCTAAGATTTTCCATTGCATTTTAAATTATTTCAAAGAATAAAAAAACTGTTAACGTTAACCATGAAGTAGGGAAAAACGTGTATTGTGTATTTGTATGAAAGATTGAAGTTTTAGATGAATACCAATGTGGTATTGATCCACTATAATTAGGGTAACATATAGTTATAGGGTTTTACAAATTTTAATTATATTTTTAAAAATTGATTTAAAGTTAATAAAAATACAGCTCGTAATACATGATATATTACAAATATAATTCAATTGTAGAATATGGGAAATAGTAACCTTAATGCAAATTAGGTTATTAAATTTATTAGTTTAATTTTTAAATTTAATTTTGTGTTATGGAATATATGCGTAATATAAATATGTAAGATATGAAATTTTTGAATTCTATAACATTTATTTGAATGATACAGTTTTCATAAATCCTTATGTGGAATATATTTAACATAATTTATATTTTTAATATTACAAAAATGAAAAATTGATTTTTCCAAATCTATATCAACATTTAATTGAGTGATACAATTTCTATTTTTAAAATCGGCAATAATTATACTAATGTGTGAATATTGAATTTTTAAAGATTCTATAATTTAAATTTTTGTAAATATGTAAAACAATTTCCAAATTTGTGAATCGTAACTTAAATGTGTAAATATTGAAATTTTAAAATATATATAAATATTTAATCAGAAATTATTATATTAAATAATTTCTGATATAATTTAAAATTTTGAAATAGTAAATTGATACAGTTTCAAATTTTTTTATTTACAAATTTATTAAATATTAGATTTTAGCATATTTATAATATTTCAAAACTTATCTATTATTAAACTAAATAATTAAGTTGCCTAATTAGGATGTTTGGATAATAGAATAACTAGTTAAATTTTTTGATTTAAATTAAATAGTAAAATTGCTGAGATTAAATATGGTGATTACATATCAACATTTTCACTTATAAAGGTTCCACTTTAATATATAGCAGATATGTTGTCTTGATTATTGGGTAGACCAACTGTAACCGTTGGATTATTGTACCGGCCAACTGTGACCGCAAAATATCTTTAATACCACTTTTAAATCATTAACTTCCATATAATATTTTAAAAATTTTTATTCTAAATTTATCATATTAAAATTAAAAATCCCAAAATAACATAAATAAGTATTTGAAAAAACTTATTTACTTTAAATAAATTATACATAAACTTAAAACATTATATTTAGATTCATGTTTTCCAATTTAGAGTTTAATTTTTTATCTATTAAAATGAATTTTTATATTTTAATCTTAAATTTTTGCTATTATTGAAAATTTAAAATAATGATGCTATTTTGTAATACAAATTTAAAAATTTATTATTTCAGAGAATTATCCTATATTAAAAACTTTATCATTTTTATTTTCTTTCTTATTTTAAACAATATTTTTTGGGTAAATTTATTTTTTACAATATTTTTGAAAAATTCCTAGCACCATAAAACTTTGAGATAATTATGAAAACAAATATCTTGAAAAAAAGAGAGTGATAAGATTTGAAAGATTCTATTAATTAAACTTCTAACATTTAGTTTGAAAATTGTGGCTACACCAAAAAATTCATTTGGTGTTTTTAGTTTTTTTTTACGTTAAAACTTTAAATTTTATTATCCATCTAAACTTGTTCTTAATAAACATAATTTTATAATAAAAGCTTAAAACCCATAACTTTCAAACAACCACAAATTTAAAATGACAAAGACAAAAGATTTAAAAATCCATAATTTTTATAAAAAATAAAATAAAAAGAGTTTCATAACATAACACTTAACTTAAAGTGATGATTGTTAACATCACACTAAATTTTGTTGACATCAAACGGTGCCTCATTAGCATTACCTTCTTCAACAGTTGTTCCATTAGAAGGATGAAGACCAACGTTGGTCGCTATAGCGTTTTCGTTGCATTGTGGATCGCCATTGTTAATAGTATTGTGCATGTTAGAACATTGCAACGGTTGAGAATTAGGTTCAACCAGATTATAAAAAGTCATCGCTTGAGGATACACCGACTCCATCTCCACATTAGGATTCCCATTGCTGCTGCTCCCGTGGTATGGAAGATAGATGCTAAGATTTGGATTTTTCTTCTCATATACCATTTCCATCCTGGTTTGCTTATAAATTTTGGATTGGGGGACTTCAAAAGATGCTGGAATCTATTGATCCATCAAATAGCGAGTTCGGTTATCACTTCCTATGAAGAGATTATTTGTGGTGGTTCTCACTTAATTGGATTGAATCTCAAATGGATGCAGGTGCATAAATGGATCACGAAGAGGAGGATCTTGCATCAACCCTAGCATCTTTTTACAAAGCATGATCTTGTTCGTTGAAAAACATAGCAAATCATTGATCTCACTCAAGCTAAGATCAACAATTTGACGATCACAATGTAGTTGTGCCATGAGTTGGTCAATTTGATATTCATTGCTCTTCTTGCAAATATTCATCATCAATTACTTAACGTTCTTTATTTTATCTTTCAGATATGATTCAACATTCATCTCATTGTTTTTTCTCTCGATGTCTTGTAAAGCAAAGAAATCTTCTAAGATGGCATGAACCGCCTCAACCGATGGCCACACCATTGGCTCAACCTCATTAGGACTGAAAATGATCACACAAGCTTTTATATCACACAATATGGTTAGTTCTCTTACCTTCTTTATTAAACCTAACTTCTTTTCTTCAAACTTATTATTCTTGACCGTTTATTTTCGATCCATGCATGTTTGATCTTTTTTCTTGCCATGATCACTCTTTGATTTTGAATTTTGTTGTCTTTTTATTTTTGTTTCTGGTTGGGTGTATGAAATAAAATATAGCACTCATGGGTTAGTTTAAATAGAACTGAAATGAAGAGATAAAGTAAATAAGTTATAACAATGTAAATATTTAGTCAAACTATAATTTTGGTGCGTTATTTATTTCCATCAATAAGTTATTTTGGCGTGTTATTTATTTGTATTGAATAATTTGTTTTGGTGAGTTATTTATTTTTACTAACAAGTTAGTTATTTTTTATATTCCGTATTGAACTCTAAATATATAGTTTTTTTTCCAAAAAGTTATAGAATGCATTATATCAATGTTGGCTTTAATCATGTCGAAGACATGTTTTCATACTTATAATTTTGAAGTGTTCTTTGATTAACTGTTTTATAAAAAATATTTTTACACACAAATTATATGAGTTTTTTTGAATAATTAAGGAATTATGAAAATAAAAAACATATACACTGTTTTAAGTTTTGAAATTTTTAATCCAGGTGATTTAGTAGTAGACTATAATTCTATGTGAAATTGGTGCTATATAGTGTAGTTGGGAAATAGATAGTTGATCCATTATTTTTTCATATTGAGTCTTTAGTAACTACTAATAAAAATAGATGGGGTACAATAAATACACTAGTGGTTGCACCATCTCTACATCCATCCCAAAAGTGAGGAGTTCAATGCCACCTTTTCTCATACGAGAGTATTAAATTTTCGTAAAAAAATGTTAAATTATTATATCAGCCCGTTGTGGTTTAGGTGAATAAAATAGTAATGATAACATATAATTGATATTATACATATTTAACTACTATTAGTAATAAAACAGACCGAAAGATCATGAAACTTGTAATTTGGTTTTGTGGTATACATTTGTTTTGGTAGTATATATGTAAATGTAGAGAAAGTTATCTAAAACGATATTGTGTTAATGGTCATACTAATAATACATTTTATTATTGGTTTCTATATGAAAGCAAAAATAATCGAACCATTAATTTTTGGGCAATTGTTTAAAATAGTATATTTTTAAAATTTTATTTCAAAAATAGCATTATTAGTTTAAATTTTTAATAATAACACAAATTTAAAATTAAAATACATTAAACATTTATTTTAATAAAGATTTAAACTCTAAATTAGAAAACATGAATCCAAATATAAGTTTTTAAATTTATATATAATTTATTTAGAGTAAATAAGAATTTTTACATAATTAATTGCTACTTTTTGAATTTTAATTTTA
>JAENJI010000322.1:0-10000 GCA_018901935.1 Pugionium cornutum | reverse complement strand
CATAGGTAGCAGCCGCGACCAAAACGTCGGAAACTATCGAACTGAGGGTGAAAATCATCGACCAAAACCTAACAAGCAGGTAGAGAAAGGGTTTAGTCGGGAAAATAGCAAAAAACTCGGGTGAAATTAAGCTGGTCGAGAAAAACTCGATCCATCACGCTGCCGGGAAGCATTCTCTCGGGCGAAAACATAAGTGCCGAGCAAAATTTCGAAAACCCCCAAATTGGAGGTGAGTTTCTTCGACCGAACCCTCACATATTGATAGAAGAAGGGTTTAGGATGACATTGGCGAATCCAAAGTTGCTACGGATGTCCCGTCGGGCCATGATAAACCGGTTTTTGTAAAATACAAAAGAAATAGCTGGAGTGCTTCAAAAAATCTGAAACTTTAACAGAAAATAGGTTTCATCGTCCTTATGAAGCCTGCAAAAAATCAGATTAAAATTCCAAGTATTTATTTTTTAGAGGGCCAGTGACTCCTCAGACATATCAATGTACTGTGGTGGCAGTCCGGAAAATGGCACTAATGCTATGTAAGGGGGTGGTGCCCCTTCGAGGTGGGATGGGTCCGAAGGGTAAGCCGAGCTGGGGTCGGTTATGATCGGGTGATTTGGCCCTCACGATCGAGAGGAGCCACGATGTCCGAGGTCCGGCACCGAGCGTCGGTGACTTTCGCCGGCAACTTTTCCGGCAACTTTTCCGGTGATCCGCTTTGTTGCTATTTTCGATTAGCCTAGTTGGGATGGTCGTGTTTCGCAGGGGGAGACACGGATCCGGCTAGGCATTTGCCGATATCCGTGAACGATGCACCATCCCCTGTGCATCGATCGGCTGGTGACCCTGGTCATCAATTCACTGCCTGGTTTGGATGGTCGGTTTCGCAGGGGGAGACACGGATCCGGCCAGGCATATGCCGATATCCGTGAACGATGCATCATCCCCTGTGCATCGATCGGCTGGTGGCCCCGTGGTCATCGATTCACTCGCCTGGTCGGGATGGTCGTGTTTCGCAGGGGGAGACACGGAGCCTGCTACTAGGCGCTTGCCGTTATCTGTGAGCGATGCATCCCCTGTGCATCCATTCGCTGGTCACCCTTTCCGGTAAACCGCTCTGTTCGAGCTGTTCATCTGTCGCTTGCGGGTTTGAAAGAAATCACATTGCGCACTGTTGGGCTAAGTGGCGTACTCGACTTAGTCAGTCCTCTCAGCGTGCGGAAGTGACGTGATCGAATCATTCCCAATGGCTGCAGTCGTCCCTACATGTTTTCGCGCTTGTGCGGCTTTGGCGTGGTTTCGTCCGTCTTCTATCTGCTCTTCCGATTACATCGAAAGAGTCGCTGGAATGATTGATGTTATCGTGTCAACTGAACGTTCGGCGTATGAGTGGTAATCGGATAGCTAGTGTTTGTAGGCTCCGTGCTCGCGCACCGAACTGCATACCACCTGTCCTTCTCAGTTGCTTCACCAGCAATGTAACGCTCGTTGACTAGATCCGGGGCTTGTGCTGCGTACCTAACTGAAAGGAATTGTCGAGTTTGGCTTCCAACGTTGTTTGCGGCATCTCCTACCCTGGGGAAGTCGCGAACACAACAGCCGGCACTTGTGATCCTTGCGCTTTGGCATAAAGCCTCGTTCGCCCTGGTGAATAAGCTGTCGGTTGATCTCTCGGATGCGGAATGGTAATGGGTGGTGACTCGAAGCAATTCAGTCCCGCCAATTCACGTTTACCCTCGGGCAAAAGATGACGGTCAAGACCTCGTCTCCTCTTTCTTACCTAGCGCTTAGAATTAGTCGGGCCTTGCCGTGATTTATGAATGCTACCTGGTTGATCCTGCCAGTAGTCATATGCTTGTCTCAAAGATTAAGCCATGCATGTGTAAGTATGAACGAATTCAGACTGTGAAACTGCGAATGGCCCATTAAATCAGTTATAGTTTGTTTGATGGTAACTACTACTCGGATAACCGTAGTAATTCTAGAGCTAATACGTGCAACAAACCCCGACTTCTGGAAGGGATGCATTTATTAGATAAAAGGTCGACGCGGGCTTCTGCCCGTTGCTCCGATGATTCATGATAACTCGACGGATCGCATGGCCTTTGTGCTGGCGACGCATCATTCAAATTTCTGCCCTATCAACTTCGATGGTAGGATAGTGGCCTACCATGGTGTATTAGATACCAAAGAGCCCCAACCCGAGTTTCCATTTACCCGAGTTAGACTCTACGGAATTTTACTTAGAATTTTTCGCATTGAGGTTCGATTAGATCATTCTTAACATAAACAAGGGTTGAGTCAAACGGAAACTTCATTAAGTTAATCGAACTAGTACAATTGAGAGTTTGCCAATAAGCTATTACAATTGCTAGTCGATTCTACCCAACCCTACCATCCTTTCCACCTTGCCTTGTCCCGCGGCCAGATTCACACATCTCGACCAAGACTAGCATTAGTCTCGGATCCTGCATCCAAAAATGGAGGCATAAGCAACAGAATTGCTTAGTGAGGGCGGTCATCCCGTCTCACCAGGCCATAATCAAGAATCAGTCCGAACATCGGATCTCAGTCTAAGTACTGATCGCACAAGTACTTCCAGACCACAGAACTTACTCGTGCAGCACACTCACGCCCATCGACAGTCCTCTCGCAATCGGTAAGCCCTGCGTGGAACCTAGTCCCAAGCGTCTTGCCCGATCAGAGAGTGTCGAGTTGGGTGAGTCGAACTCACGGACAGACAGAATAATCGTACCACACGCACGATCATCAGAATCACAGACAGATCATGACAAGCAATGATTAACCAGACAATAGACAATCAATCTTAGCAAGGAAAGACCTTAACTAGATTTCTCCAATGATCTAACACTCGACCACGGCTCGGCACTTCCTTCCCACTCAGAGTTTTTCTCACAAATTCTCTCTATCTCTCAGCTCTCACGCGCAAAAGAGACAAATGGGAAGGGTGCGGGTTCTATTTATAGAACTCCCGCCCAATCACTCGACCAGCGCACCTGGGCGAGTAACCGTTCCCGCGTCTCGACCATCGTCCGGATCGGTAACCGTTCCCGCGCATCCTTGCGAGTAACCGTTCCCGCGCACTCGACCACATCCGGATCGAGTAACCGTTCCCGCGCACTCGACCACATCCGGATCGAGTAACCGTTCCCGCGCACTGGCACGAGTAACCGTCCCCGCGCACTGGCCCTCTCGACCAGGTCATTGGTTCCCGACCAATGCTGTCCGAATCCGACCAGGTCCCGAGATACTCGGACCAACCTGCCCGAATCCGACCATGTCCCGAGATACTCGGACCAACCTGCCCGAATCCGACCATGTCCCGAGATACTCGGACCAACCTGTCCGAATCCGACCATGTCTCGAGATACTCGGACCAACCTGTCCGAGTCCGACCATGTCTCGAGATACTCGGACCAACCTGTCCGAGTCCGAACATGTCCCGAGGTACTCGGACCAACCTGTCCGAATCCGACCATGTCCCGAGATACTCGGACCAATACTGCCCGAACTCCAACCAGGTCCCGGAACTCTCGGACCACTTGTCCGAATTCCAACCAAGTCCCGAAATATTCGGACACCCTGTCCGAATGCCGACCAAACTCCGAATTATTCGGACATCCTGTCCGAATGCCGACCAAGTCCCGATAAACCCGGCCAGCCATCCTGAGTCTCGCCCAAGCTCCGAGAACTCCGATTGCCTGCGATTTACCGAACTCGGTGGCTTTGGCCAGCCTAGCTCGACCAAACACACCCGGATTCACCCAATCCGTAAGTCCCAGCCTTTCCTTCCGAATGCGGGTGTTACAACTCTCCCCCACTTAACATCAGATTCGTATTCGAATCTCAAACTTCACCCGATTCTCCCTTCTTCCTTGAATACTTAGGCTGTTTCTCAAACCACTTAACAAATTTCTCTTTCATTATTGATTCAGGTTCCCATGTTATTTCTTCTTCTCCATCGCAATCCCAAACCACTTGAATCATCTTGGTCTTTTTCCTACCAACTGCCTTAACTCTTCTTCCCACAATCCGAACCGGTCTACCTTCGACCGTCAAATTTCCTTGAAGGTCCGGTGGGGGTTCAGAGGTAATGGTATCTCCATACCTCACACATTTCCTTAATAAGGAAACGTGGAACACATCATGAAATGCGACCAAGGTTGGTGGCAGTTCCAACCGGTACGTAACTGGTCCAATCCTCTCTAGGATCCGGTACGGTCCCATGTACCTTGGTTTCAGCTTTCCCGTCAAAGCTGCTCGATCCTTACCCTTATACGTGATCAACTTAACGTATACCATTTCCCCAACTTGGAATTCCAATTCCTTTCTACGTCTATCCGCATAACTCTTTTGCCGATCTTGTGCTTCTTTCATCTTAAGTTTCAGCACCCTGATTCTCTCGGTTGTTTCCTCAATGAAATCTCGGCCAAAGATACTACGCTCCCCCACTTGAGTCCAACATAGGGGCGTTCGACATGGTCGCCCATACAAGGCCTCAAATGGCGACATCCCAATACTTGAGTGGTAACTATTGTTATAGGAGAACTCGGCCAAAGGCAAGTAATCCTTCCACTTTCCACCCCAATCTAGAACACAAGCTCGCAACAAATCCTCAAGTGTTCTTATTGTCCTTTCGGACTGACCATCAGTTTGTGGATGATAGGCCGTACTCATGTGCACCTTCGTCCCAAACGAATTTTGCAAAGCCTTCCAAAAGACTGATGCAAACCGGGAGTCTCGATCCGAGACTATACTCGCCGGTACTCCGTGAAGTTTGACTATTTCCTCCACGTATCTCTGTGCCAACACTTCCGCCTTGTCTTTCTTATTGACCGCAAGGAAGTGAGCAGATTTGGTGAGTCTATCCACTATGACCCAAATCGAATCCATCTTGCCACACATTGGCAAACCAGTCACGAAGTCCATCGTGATCATGTCCCACTTCCACTCGGGAATAGGTAAGCTCTGTAGCAAACCACTCGGAACTTGATGTTCCGCCTTAACCATTTGGCAAGTTTGGCATCCTGCCACCCACTTAGCCACATCACTCTTCATCCCGACCCAATGGTAGTACCTTTTTAGATCTCCGTACATCTTGGTCGATCCTGGATGAATTGAGAACTTCGAATGGTGAGCTTCCTTCAAAATTTCTTCCCGAAGTTCCTTATCATTCGGAACACATACTCGGCCATTAACTAGTATTGTTCCATTCTCCGAAGTCTGATACTCCGTCTTATCATTCAGAAATGCCTTAATCAAATCATCATCCTTCTCTTGAGCCAACCGTACTCGGCTCAACAAATCAGCCTGGTCTGCCGCACCTAGATCCAAAGGTTCTGCGTCATCCGACAGGACAGTTAGACGCAAGGTACCGACCATACTAACCAGATTGTCCATATCCTTCTCGGACAATGCTGCTACCCGTTTGCGACTTAAGGCATCGGCCACTAAATTAGCCTTTCCCGGATGGTAGGCAATCTCCAAATCATAGTCGGCGACTAATTCCATCCATCGCCGTTGCCTTAGGTTCAATTCCCGTTGAGTGAAGATATACTTCAAACTCTTATGGTCCGTGAAAACTTGAACCTTCCCACCATAAAGGTAAGATCTCCAAATTTTTAAGGCAAACACTACCGCAGCCATCTCAAGGTCGTGCGTAGGATAATTAGCCTCATGCTTCCTTAATTGCCTAGATGCATAAGCAATCACCTTGCCATGCTGCATCAAAACACATCCTAATCCCAATCTTGATGCATCCGTGTACACCACATAAGGCTCATTTGGCTCAGGCAATGCCAAAACCGGAGTACTCGTAAGCATTTCCTTTAGCTTAGAGAAACTCTTCTCACAATCCGCAGACCACTCGAACTGAACGTCCTTCCCGGTCAGTCGGGTCATCGGTTGAGCCATACTAGCAAAACCCTTAACAAAACGTCGGTAATACCCAGCCAGCCCAAGGAAACTCCTTATTTCCGAGGCATTCTGCGGTCTTGGCCAGTCTGCGACTGCCTCGATCTTCTCCGGGTCAACGGACACTCCTTTATCCGAGACCACATGTCCTAGGAATCCAATTTCCCTTTGCCAAAAACTGCACTTGCTGAGCTTGGCGAACAGTTTATGTTCCCTTAGCTTACCCATGACTATCCTTAGGTGCCTTTCATGTTCCTCTTGGTTCCTCGAATAAACCAAGATATCATCTATAAGATGATCACAAACTCATCCAAATAGTCTCGAAAGACATTATTCATGAGTTTCATGAAAGCTGCAGGTGCATTTGTCAACCCAAATGGCATGACTACAAACTCGAAATGACCATACCTCGTCCTAAAGGCGGTCTTTCGAATATCCGACTCTTCTATCGGGATTTGATGATAACCCGAAGCCAAATCAATCTTCGAAAAGCAAGTAGCACCTCGGAGTTGGTCCAACAACTCATCAATCCTCGGAAGAGGGTACTTGTTCCTCGACGCGGGAAATGCCGAAGGTGGAACTAGGGAAGTTCCGGTTCACAGGAATGTGAACAATGCGGCAAATGTGGGAGTTGCCGGGAATGTGAATCCTGTTGGAGCAGTGGATGGTGATGCGGCTGCACCAATCGGACTTGAAGCCGTATTTGGGTTGCTGACCCAATTATTGGCGAGATTGCCGGTTGTTGCACCAGCACCGGTGGAACTACCGCCTGTGAATCCACCCGTGAATCCACCTGTGGTGGAAGTGGATGGGGGAAATATGGGAAGGAACCCATCTTACCTTAAGGTGATGGATCATATGCAGAAGTTAGGCACTAAGTTCTTTGCTGGAGGAACTAAGCCTATAGAGGCCGATGGGTGGATCGAAAGATTGGAAAGGAATTTCGAGTCCATCCGGTGTCCTGAGACGTCCAAGAGGGACATTGCGATCCATTATCTGGAAGGGGATGCGCATGCATGGTGGCGTGGAGTGTCCGGGCAGTTGGGAAACCAAGGCACTTCGTGGGAGGAGTTTAGCGATCGTTTTAGGGCAAAGTATTTCCCACCGGAAGCTCGTGATCGATTGGAAGGAGCGTTTCTGGACTTGTCCCAGGGGACTAAGTCGGTGAGGGAATATGAAGCTGAATTTAACAGCTTGAAAAAGTATGCTGGCCATGAACTGAGGAGTGAACGGAGGCAAGTTCACCGGTTCATGCGGGGTCTAAGGATCGACCTCCGCAAAACTTGCCAAATCCGCGACTATGACACGCTCTCGGAGCTGGTCGAGAAGGCAGCTCAGTTGGAGCATAATGCTGCCGAGGAATCTAGGGCAGCAAATGTTTCCGTTGTTGGGCATAAGAAGCACGCCCACTCGGGAAAGCCACAGGGTGGCCGTAATGTGAATTCGGGTAGTGGGAAAGGAAACCCAAGTACTAGTTGGCGTGCAACTGGTGCATGCCTTAGATGCGGAAGTATGAATCACAGAATTCGTGATTGTACTGAGGAGGACCGTAAGGGAAAAGTACAAGTGAACAACTCTGGTGAGAAGGTGTGCTACCATTGCGGTGTAGTTGGGCACGTCAGGCCGCAATGCCCACAGTTGGTACAACCTTCCGGGAAACGGCCGAGTGAGGGACTGCCACCTCCATCAAAGAGGCAAGTTGTGATGCCTCGGGCGTATGCAATGGCTAAGGAGACGGTGACTGATCCGAGTTCGTCTCGTCTGATCACTGGTAAGTTCTCGTACTTACCTTAGTGAAAAATTGTTGGTGTGGAATTGTTGTGTGCGTTTAGTAGATCTTAGAATTCTAGGTCAATGTGTAGGGACCTTGTTAATGGGTGGTGTGGAAACTCATGTTTTGTTTGATTCGGGAGCAACCAATTGCTTCGTGAATCCAAACATGATTGGAAAGGGTGAATTCCATAAGGAATCCGGGAATAAACATGGTTGGGTCCAAGCGGCTGGAGGACAAATCATGATGACCCTTGGAAAGGTCCCAAATGTTTCAGTGATGGTCGACACTGTGAACATGCCGGCTGATTTGGAGATTTGTCCGGTGAAGTCGTATGATGTGATCCTTGGAATGGATTGGCTTGGAAAGTACAAGGCACATCTAGACTGTCATCGTGGTAGAGTTAGGTTTGAGACGGGTGATGGAGTGCTAGAATATCAAGGAATTAGGCCAACTTCTGGGAGCTTGATTGTGTCGGCAATTCAAGCTAGCCAACTGATCGAGAAAGGGTGTGAGGCGTACTTGGCTACCATCACAACCCTTGAAGTTGGATCGGATGCGCTGTTGAGTAGCATACCGGTAGCTAGTGAGTTTGAGGATGTGTTCCAAACTCCGGCTGGATTACCGCCTACTCGTTCAGACCCATTCACCATCGAGCTTGAGCCGGGTACAACTCCGATATCGAAGGCACCTTATCGGATGGCTCCGGCCGAGATGGCTGAATTGAAAAAGCAGTTGGGTGAACTAATGGAGAAGGGATTTGTGCGACCGAGTAGTTCACCATGGGGGGCACCGGTTTTGTTTGTTAAGAAGAAAGATGGGAGTTTTAGACTCTGCATCGACTACCGTGGACTGAATCGGGTAACGGTGAAGAACAAGTACCCTCTTCCGAGGATTGATGAGTTGTTGGACCAACTCCGAGGTGCTACTTGCTTCTCAAAGATTGATTTGGCTTCGGGTTACCATCAAATCCCGATAGAGGAGTCGGATATTCGGAAGACCGCCTTTAGGACGAGGTATGGTCATTTCGAGTTTGTAGTCATGCCATTTGGGCTGACAAATGCACCTGCAGCTTTCATGAAACTCATGAATAATGTCTTTCGAGACTATTTGGATGAGTTTGTGATCATCTTTATAGATGATATCTTGGTTTATTCGAGAAACCAAGAGGAACATGAAAGGCACCTAAGGATAGTCATGGGTAAGCTAAGGGAACATAAACTGTTCGCCAAGCTCAGCAAGTGCAGTTTTTGGCAAAGGGAAATTGGATTCCTAGGACATGTGGTCTCGGATAAAGGAGTGTCCGTTGACCCGGAGAAGATCAAGGCAGTCGCAGACTGGCCAAGACCGCAGAATGCCTCGGAAATAAGGAGTTTCCTTGGGCTGGCTGGGTATTATCGACGCTTTGTTAAGGGTTTTGCTAGTATGGCTCGACCGATGACCCGACTGACCGGGAAGGACGTTCAGTTCGAGTGGTCTGCGGATTGTGAGAAGAGTTTCTCTAAGCTAAAGGAAATGCTTACGAGTACTCCGGTTTTGGCATTGCCTGAGCCAAATGAGCCTTATGTGGTGTACACGGATGCATCAAGATTGGGATTAGGATGTGTTTTGATGCAGCATGGCAAGGTGATTGCTTATGCATCTAGGCAATTAAGGAAGCATGAGGTTAATTACCCTACGCACGACCTTGAGATGGCTGCGGTAGTGTTTGCCTTAAAAATTTGGAGAACTTACCTTTATGGTGGGAAGGTTCAAGTTTTCACGGATCATAAGAGTTTGAAGTATATCTTCACTCAACCGGAATTGAACCTAAGGCAACGGCGATGGATGGAATTAGTCGCCGACTATAACTTGGAGATTGCCTACCATCCGGGAAAGGCTAATTTAGTGGCCGATACCTTAAGTCGCAAACGGGTAGCAGCATTGTCCGAGAAGGATATGGACAATCTGGTTAGTATGGTCGGTACCTTGCGTCTAACTGTCCTGTCGGATGACGCAGAACCTTTGGGTCTAGGTGCGGCAGACCAGGCTGATTTGTTGAGCCGAGTACGGTTGGCTCAAGAGAAGGATGATGATTTGATTAAGGCATTTCTGAATGATAAGACGGAGTATCAGACTTCGGAGAATGGAACAATACTAGTTAATGGCCGTGTATGTGTTCCGAATGATAAGGAACTTCGGGAAGAAATTTTGAAGGAAGCTCACCATTCGAAGTTCTCAATTCATCCAGGATCGACCAAGATGTACCGAGATCTAAAAAGGTACTACCATTGGGTCGGGATGAAGAGTGATGTGGCTAAG
>JAENJI010000321.1:115118-117618 GCA_018901935.1 Pugionium cornutum | reverse complement strand
TTTGAATTCACCACCGCATGTCGAGGCGCTCCTGGCGTCCTTAGCTCAGATTTTGGCCAACGCGTGCGGTACCACACGGAGACCAACTTCCGTCCCGAATCCTCATAGGAGGATGGAGGGGCGACGATTCTTGACACCCAGGCAGGCGTGCCCTTGGCCTGAAGGCTTTGGGCGCAACTTGCGTTCAAAGACTCGATGGTTCACGGGATTCTGCAATTCACACCAAGTATCGCATTTCGCTCGTTCTTCATCGATCACGAGCGAGATATCCGTTGCGAGAGTCGTTTTAGACTTCAGATTGCAGCACAGCATCCGCACGCCCGTCTCCGGGCGGCGGACTGTTCAGTTCATGTTCCTTGACACTTTTCGTGCGGGGTTTTGTGATATCCGGAAGCTGCGCGCATGACCACACCAAGACTTGATGGGGACCTGGCGAAGCCACGCGGAACCGATAGGCTCGAGATCGGTCAAAACCGGCCCACGGGAGTGATGATCGGTTGTTCTCTGGTCGTTCCGTTTTGGACAGGTATCGACAATGATCCTTCCGCAGGTTCACCCTACGGAAACCTTATTACGACTTCTCCTTCCTCTAAATGATAAGGTTTAGTGGACTTCTCGCGGACGTCGTAAGCGGCGAACCACCACGTCGCCCTTGATCCAAACACTTCACGGATCATTCAATCGGTAGGAAGCGACGGGCGGTGTGTACAAAGGGCAGGGGCGTAGTCAGCGAGCTGATGACTCGCTTACTAGGAATTCCTCGTTGAAGACCAACAATTGCAATGATCTATCCCATCACGATGAAATTTCAAAGATTACCGGGCCTGTCGGCCAAGGTGTGAACTTCGTTGAATACATCAGTGTGGCAGCGTCTTGACCCAGAACATCTAAGGGCATCACAGACCTGTTATTGCCTCAAACTTCCTTGGCCTAAACGGCCATAGTCCCTCTAAACCCGGCCGTGAAGGGATGCCTCCACGTAGCTAGTTAGCAGGCTGAGGTCTCGTTAGATTAGCAGATTAACCAGACAAATCGCTCCACCAACTAAGAACGGCCATGCACCACCACCCATAGAATCAAGAAGAGCTCTCAGTCTGTCAATCCTTACTATGTCTGGACCTGGTAAGTTTCCCGTGTTGAGTCAAATTAAGCGCAGGCTCCACTCCTGGTGGTGCCCTTCCGTCAATTCCTTTAAGTTTCAGCCTTGCGACCATACTCCCCGGAACCCAAAAACTTTGATTTCTCATAAGGTGCCAGCGGAGTCCTAAAAGCAACATCCGCTGATCCCTGGTCGGCATCGTTTATGGTTGAGACTAGGGCGGTATCTGATCGTCTTGAGCCCCAACTTTCGTTCTTGATTAATGAAAACATCCTTGGCAAATGCTTTTGAGTTGTTCGTCTTTCATAAATCCAGAATTTCACCTCTGACTATGAAATCTGAATGCCCCGACTGTCCCTGTTAATCATTACTCCGATCCCGAAGGCCAACACAATAGGATCGAAATCCTATGATGTTATCCCATGCTAATGTATCCAGAGCGTAGGCTTGCTTTGAGCACTCTAATTTCTTCAAAGTAACAGCGCCGGAGCACGACCCGGCCAGTTAAGGCCAGGGCGTATCGCCGACCGAAGGACAAGCGATCGGTGCACACCAAAGCGGACGGCCGACCCATCCCAAGGTTCAACTCGAGCTTTTTAACTGCAACAACTTAAATATCGCTATTGGAGCTGGAATTACGCTGCTGGCACCAGACTTGCCCTCAATGGATCCTCGTTAAGGGATTTAGATTGTACTCATTCCAATTACCAGACTCGTAGAGCCCGGTATTGTTATTTATTGTCACTACCTCCCGTGTCAGGATTGGGTAATTTGCGCGCCTGCTGCCTTCCTTGGATGTGGTAGCCGTTTCTCAGGCTCCCTCTCCGGAATCGAACCCTAATTCTCCGTCACCCGTTACCACCATGGTAGGCCACTATCCTACCATCGAAAGTTGATAGGGCAGAAATTTGAATGATCGTCGCCAGCACAAAGGCCATGCGATCCGTCGAGTTATCATGAATCATCAGAACAGCGGGCAGAAGCCCGCGTCGACCTTTATCTAATAAATGCATCCCTTCCAGAAGTCGGGGTTTGTTGCGTATTAGCTCTAGAATTACTACGGTTATCCGGTAGTAGTTACCATCAAACAAACTATAACTGATTTAATGAGCCATTCGCGGTTTCACAGTCTGAATTCGTTCATACTTACACATGCATGGCTTAATCTTTGAGACAAGCATATGACTACTGGCAGGATCAACCAGGTAGCATTCATAAATCACGGCAAGGCCCGACTAATTCTCATAACGCTAGGTAAGAAAAGAAGAGGCGAGGTCTTGACCGTCATCTTTGCCGAGGTAAGCGTGAATTGGCGGGACTGAATTGCTTGGTCACCACCCATTACCATTCCGCATCCGAGATCAACCGACAGCTTATTCACCAGGGCGACGAGGCTTTATG
>JAENJI010000032.1:25000-64884 GCA_018901935.1 Pugionium cornutum | reverse complement strand
AATGTACATTTTTAATATCTGATTAATTCATTGATTTGAGGAATTAATACATTTATATATAGCAATTTAAAGGTTTGCAAAAGTGACCTATAGTATCAATTATTTTCCAGTACTACCAAAATACTAAGAGACATATTTTCACTCATGCATATTGACAGAAAATATAGACAAACAAGTAAATACAAAATTATATTTACGTATATGAAGTTGATTAGCCAAACAACAAGTCTCCTACTTAGGCATGAAGATGTCTTTGTCTCTAAGTTGAAATCTGAGCTGGAAATATGCATGCCACTCAAGACTTAAACACATCCATATATGCTCTATAGTCCTCGATTTATTCTAATCATTTTTTCTTGTATTAATTGATCGAAAAGAGTGATCGTATTTTAATTTATATCATTCACCAATAATTAAGAAAATCTAGTCAATTTTTTTGGCGTCGTTATACATTAATTAATTAAAATGGATAATTAAGCCAATGTATTGACTGGTTTTGGAGCTACTTGTTGACTTCATCCACTAAACCAATCTTAATTAATGGATCGATAGTAGATTCGTAAGTGTTGTTCGTTTTGTAGCCGTATGAATCTGCGACTGTGTCATGCAGTTAAACATTATTCGTTTAACCGCCGCAGATTCATGCGGTCAAACGTTGTGGTCAATCGTAGAAAACTGCGGTAAAAAATTTTAACTGCTACGAAATTGTAGCGTTTGCGATTAAATAATTGCGATACAACATGCGGTAATAACCTGCGATGATCAAACGAACAACAATATTATAACATCTAACCGAAGCGTCTGACCGCATATCGCTGCCACAGATGTTGCGGCGTACAAACGAACAACACTATACTAAAAGATCAAGAATTGAGAATTTAGACATATGATCACGTGGTTCAAAATCTATTATATATTATAGAAATGCATTATATATTATATATATATAATATATGGTTTTCAAAAGAAAAAAATAAATTGCATGCATATTTAGGATTAAAAAGATTAGTCGAGATAAGCACTAAGTTTACAATTTCAATCGTACCCCAAAAAACTTAACAATTTCCAAGTGCATATGAGTTTTAAAGGGATTGAAACTGATTGATTTGATTCGTTAGCAGAAAAGCACGAAAAGGAAGGTTTATAGATGTGTCATTGACTCATTGGCACCTAACGCTTTTGTTTAAAATTAACTAATAGAAACGAAAAGTCATTACTCAACATAATCAATAGACATTTCAATATTAATAAAGGCAAACAAAAATAAAGTAAACATACAATATGACTACGTTCACCTTCTAGACGTCATTCCTATTGCAAATTTGATTTCTTCAGTCAAATGGTAAATTTATTTTTTTATGAGCTATGCTAATTTAGAAAGTAAAACTGTCATGTGAATTATTACAATAACTAGATTTATATCCATGCCATGCGTGGAGAAAAATATTCGCAAATTATATTTTATTAGTAAATATAAATTAAATATTTATATAATTTTAACTTTTATTTAAAATTACTTTTAACATTAGTTTTGTATATATAAATTAAGAAAAATAAATAATTATTTTTTTTAAAATTTAATAGTATTTTTCTAGTTAATTTAATAAAATATATCAATACTATAATCAAATTAATAACAATAGCATATATTGTAATTATTCGAATAAGTTAAACCTATTTATATATTTAATTGAAATTTACTGTAATAATGAAACGTAAGTATGATATTTTTATTAATAACACGTGAGAGTAAAGTTATTTTTTTAAATTATTTCTCAAATAATATATTAGGGATTAGGTAATAACTTAAATCTATTTCTATTTATTTAAAATTATTTATAAATTAATGTATTAAAAATTAAAAAAAATAAAAATTATTGTTTTTACAAATATAATACTATTTTTTGGTTAGTTGAATAAAATATATAGATTCTCTAACCAAATTAATATCAGTGACATATATTGTAATTATTTTAGTAATTTAAATTTTTTTATATATTTAATGTGAAAATCTTTGTGGAATTGACATGTCAACATGACATTTTTATTTATTAACACGGTAAAATTATTTTGTTAAAAAATTTCTCAAATAATATATTAGAGATAATAAAAAGATTTTGTTTGTCCCCACGAAGGACATTTTCGAGAGAGAAAATTATGTTATATATCTTGATTTAACATGTTCTATCAACACTATTTTCATATTATGATTATTTTGTAACAACTAAGAAAGTATAGTGGGGAGAAACTTTATCATTTATTACAATTCGAATCAACATAGAAAAATTATAGAAACAGCTTAATTGGTAACGGCTAATCCAAATCAGACAATAAAGCTAAGGACATGCGATAAACATATATGCTAAATAAACAAAAAAACAATGTGTTTTTTTTAAAACATGCCCTCCAATCCCAATCGGAGAACATAAAAAACCCTCCAAAGGGTTTTGATCTGTTCTGTCTGAAAAAATAAAAGAAAAAGGAACCCAAAAAGGGTTTGGTCTATTGGATGATTGAAGCCAAAAAAAAGAAAATAATGACGATGAAATGCAAAACTGGAGATGGCAGAGATTGGTCTTCTCTAAGAGATATGATGAGTAATTGAGAGTCGACCTCGATAAGCCTTTTTTTCTAAATTTGAAGGATGAAAAAGGCTTATAAAACAAATGATGATCAAAAGGATATTGAGTGCGAGAGCATCTATTGGCTTTTTTTATTCCAAGGACTTGAGACATGGAGAGAAATCAGGAAGCAACTGTTGTAGAAGATTGCTTCTCAAGTTTCTCCTTTAAAATCTCAGCTCTCCTCTGCTCGGTGTGCTGAGCGATATTGTTTGCCAGTCCTTCGTAGTGCGGGTCTAGCGTCTGTGTAAGGCTCTGGAATCTGAACGAATCCGATGCTTGCATTGCTATATATAAAGAGAGGAAACTAATATGTTAATTCCATGTATAGGTCAATATATATACAGATGTCAAATCCCTTGTACCTGTGACTGCATCCATGAAGAGTATGAAAGGATCCACTTCATCAATTGGAGAGTCTAACTCCTCGTCATCGCTAAAATCACCGTCCGAAAAATCATCATCGTCGCTGTAAGCGCGGAAGTCCTTTGCCTAAAGATAATGCACAGAGGAAGGGACCTCAGTGAGCTACTACTACAAAGCACACTGATTCATTTTCAAGAAATAACTTAAAGAGGCTTCAATTTTAAGGGTTAAGAAAGACATTACATACCTGTGCTGCTAACTTGCGAAGTGTACTTTCATCAGTTTCGTCTGGATTCTGGTCATCTCCTTCATCATCTTCATCATCTGTCTGAAACTCATCCATGTCGTCGTCATCACCATCTTCTTCTTCTTCCTCTTCTGCCTTTGCAGCTTCTGTGATACATGTTCACAGAGGAATGTAAGTGCTCAGAGAGGTCTGCTATAAGAAAAATTAAAGACGGTGAAAAGGAACTGACCAGCAAGTTGATCCTTGTATGCCACTAAAAGCTCCAGAAGAGCCCTGAATACAGGTGGCAAGACCTCTCCGGGTAATTGAGCAGCAGGAAGACTTAGAAGTGATGTCAATCCCAAGATGCAAACTTTCTTATCATGTTCTCTGCATGTGAAGGAAGGGAGATTATCATCTTGAAAGAAATGTGAGGAGAAGATAAGAGAGATTGACCGAGGTTACCAAGATTAGATTAACCCACCTCTTGAAGTTAGCATGTCCACCACTCTTCTTCTTTTCTTGCAGCATATGGAGCCAAATAGTTAAAATTTCTGTTGCGAAACCAAAGCGTTGCAGTATGCCAAGTGCCAAAGGGGCATTGTAGTAAAAGGCATTTGCAATCTGCCCAAGAGTGTCAGAGCAATACATTCAGCGGTTATTGCCAATCAGAAAATAAGACAACTTAACTTAACACAGTGAAAGACAGCTAAACAGAAGCAGCAATTAACACTATGAAGAACAATTTAACTTTGGCTACTTTGCTTACAACTTCAATCAGAAGACATTTGAAGGAAGATTTCTCAGCACCTCGTAGCCGATCTAATGTGATTCTCATGTAAGGCTCAACCCATTGATCCACCTGGCCCTTACAAGTCTGAAGCACAATCCCTATTAACTTTGGAGCTGGCTCCAAGTCACTGTCATCAATATTTTTGTTCGCCATAAGCTGTCATGAGAAACATACCAAATTAACCAAAGTACATATGTATTTGTCGGGAGGAAAAAGGACAAGACCATCCACATTTTATTTATGAGTAAACGTACAGCAACAGTAACACAGTGAGCTTACCAAAGAGATCACACTCCAAAGACTTTGCTGGTAAGCTGGTTCCTTGCAAGTGAGAAAATGCTCAGTCCCCCTGGATATGTAGTTGTGCAGAGGGACCAATATATCTAGTAATATACAAAAGAAGGTCATACAAAAAGACGGAAAATAAGAAAAATGAATGAAACTTTATCACAAAGGAAACGGCAAAAAAACCACTGCAAAGTTCATACTTGGGAAGAAATCAATAGCCCAATCCACGAGTGCTTCCACCATTAAAGGCCATAAACTCCACATGTCCAATGATATCGTAGGTGAAAAAGTAGTAATATAAGAGACGATCTCCAGAACCTCTTCGAACACATCTGGGCATACAAAATATATGAATTAATCACCATGTTTAGATCTACATCTACAAATTAAAAAAACCCCAAATTCAATATGCCACATCCAAGAAATACTGAACAACACCAAATCTATGGGAAACATTATGCATACCTTGACCATCAGTAGTCAGCATTTTACGCATTATTGGCAGCAATAGTGGTTCAATCTGTCCATAGAGATGAGGGAGACTACTGATAGATTCAAGAATTGTACTGATGGCACGGAGACATCCCACTGCAGCCAATGCGCCAGAATCATCAGTTTCACCATCACCGTTGTCAGTGTCAAAACACCTCCAGAATGCACTGGCCTGGAATTTATTAACAAGAACAGGGTATAATAGTGCTAAAGGCAAAACAACACTCAAAATCATTTGGCAAAAGAATAGTATCTTACCAAATTCTGGCACAAACCCAAGGCATAAGGAGAAATCTCCTCTCCAAACTTATACACGATAGACTCTAAAGTAAAAGCAAGATCTTCGTTTTCAACTTCATTCATTAGCTTGAAAAATTCTGCACAGCACACCGATTATTTCAGTTGATTAACATAACGCTCGATTTATGTTCTAAAATGAACTGAAATGGGAAATTGAGTTTAACCATCAGAAAATTATTCGAAAAGCGTACCGTCAAGAAGTTGAGGCAGAACTGGGCGGATCTCATCTAAATCTGCAAGATGGATAAATTTAGTTGAACTTTATACTCATGTTAAATACAAAAGATCTTTAGATGGGAAAGGGCAGGAAATCATAAGAAGAGACCGAATCATATTTTTCGTGGTGCCAATACTTACTTTTGCAGGCCTCAATGAATGAACGCAAAGCAAAAACTGAATCCACCCTAACAGGAAGTTCTGGATCACGCATTCCAGAGATAACACAATGCAATGCCTTGGAAAAATTGGTTTGGTCTGAGAAATAAATGTGGGCGTACTGCCCTGCAACCCATGCAGCCTACACAGAGGAATGAAATGTTGAGAAATAGGCATAGGTATGGTATGCATGTGATGAAAGTAACATGGGGGTGATGCGACATCATTTGACAAACACAGGTTGCTTTGTCACAGCAACCCAGGAAAGATAAGGATATTAAAAAAAAATCAGTGACAGCAAAATCTAAGCAGGCATATCAATACAATAAAAGTTACCCTCCAAGAAACTGCACAGGATAGTAATGAACAAGAAATTCAGTCACAGCAACTTCCCAAAGTAGTAAAGAAAATTAATCATCAGATACTTAATTGACTAGGAATAGTAGATGCACACCATCTTCAAGCACATGCATAAACTGACAATGCACAGAGGTATGATTTGCACAACAGAACAAATGAAAAGGGGGCCAAAACAACCAAAATCAGTCACTAAAACCTTTGCTCGAAGATGACCGGCTGGGCTGCTGAATTCAGGAAAAACATGTTGCACTAACATATTCTCCACCTCAGATTTGTAAGGTTCATTTTGCCTCAGCTTATCACAAAGAGTCCCAACAGCTAGCAGAGCACCATCCTTATGGCGATAGGGTTTATGCTCTAGAGGTGCTGCATCATATCTAAAAGAAAGCAGCAAAGTATTTATATAATATCACAATTATTTGATTTTCGTTTCTATTTTTTGTAGATAAAGTCTGAAGGTACCTCTTAAAAATGTCCACGATGAACTGTATAAATTTTGATAAGCTTTCTTTTCCACGCCTTCTGACCAGCTCAGTCACAAAGTCCATAGACGCAGTCCTGGGACTGTACAAATCTTCAATTATATCTGTAGAACAGGTACCAAGTATTATAGAAGGCATGCTTTAGAATTATCCAAACAAGACAAAGAAAACTTTAAGAACATACCATAACCCTTCCTTACATACTCATGCGGGTCTTCATCCCAAAGCAATTGATCATTATCATTGAAGCACATTAGCGGAAAAACTATTTCAAATAGTAGAACATCAAGGTGGGGCTGCAATAGGTTGTACATGCTATTCTTCGAAATACTGCAGAGATACAATTGGTAAATACAAAATCTGGAACCCCAAACATTATAAACGAATCCAGATACAGATTAAGCCTTTTTACCAACGTTCAAGGAACCAATAGAAATTGCAACTAGAAAATCTATCCAAGACAATCTGATTACAGTTGTGAGCGAAGATATAAAATACCAGCACCAGTAGTTTTTCAAATCAGAAAAAAAATTATTATCAAACAAAGCCAAAAAAATCATTTCCTGGGGATTTCCGGTGATATAGTTTGTCTTTAGTCGTTCATCAATAGATCCAGAGAGCTCAGATTCAAATACATTTCTAAAGATAGACCAAAAGTACGCCTGCCAAAGAGAATCCCACCTGTTGCTTAGATACTGAAGAATTAGGTTGATGACCCTATCAGGAAGATATCCACCAATACGAATGGCATTCAACAATTTCAGGTGGCACTCCAATATCTTGGCTGCGTAGCTCATCTGAAACATTTGGGCGAATGCTTTGTTTTCTGGATTCTGAAGTTTCAGATCTCCAAACCTATTACAGATTTTCTAAACATTTATTTGAAGGAAAATAAAAATGTCAAGGTGTAGGTTAATAGATAGATTTACATGATCCTGCATACCGAGAGTACAGCCTGTTTAAAATGTGAGCAACCCACTTCTTGACCTTCCACCATCCCCATGATTTTCTAAGCTCAGGGTCTTCAGGCTGACCTTCTACAGGAACAGGACACTCCAACATGTTTAGGAACAAACCCATCCAGGCATTAAACAAGTTTGGATCCAACAATGGTCTCGGAAGCTCTAACTGTATAGAAAAAGGATGAAAGAGATATAAAAGAACTTCACCAAACCACCTAACGTCCATAACTCATTACAAGAAGAAACCATCTACCCAAGACAATCCCATGAATTTTTCCATTTAAAGCCAGTAAGGAATGAATAACGGTTTGGAATAAGTGCCAAAAGATGTACAACTTACATAGATACATGACCAGAATATCTTGCATATAAGCTTAATATGGTCTGCCACTTCAAGAGAAGGATTTTCAACGTGGACAAGCTTGTTGAATATATTCAAAAGATGTGGAAAAGTCTCCTGGATTACACGGTGAATGGGTGCCCTGTCTTCATCTGACTTGAACCTATAAACAGAAAGTGGGAATAGGAGAGCGGGAAATTAAGAAAGGAATTGTTTTATCTAGAAGGAATAGGCCAATTTGGCTATTTCTAATCTATGCTTGTGACATGAACTACAAATATGAGAAGGCAAAAAACCTGAGCTACAACTCTTAAGCACATGGTCATTTTGAGACAGCCAGAATCATAACGTAATGTAAAATATCATAAAGCAGACTAACTCGTATTTTGAAGATAGAATCCGCAACACAAATAACGCTGCATAAACTTGTTGATCTTGCAAGTTGTGCTTCACCCAGTCCAGGAGATGGGGCCATTGCTCAGGATAGTCAGCGTAAATTATGGTCTTCAGACACTCTCCCATTTGAACTCTGTATCATACAGACCAATAACGAGCAAGCATAAGGACCAACAAACAGAGGTAATAGTGTATATATATATATATATGCATAAATAAATCAAGCCATTGAGCTCTACGCAGTCCGTGGACAACTTGAACACAAAGGTTGACTGTAAAAAGAAGGGCAATGTCTAAACGAGTGATGCAAGGTCTACAAGAGCTGCTACCTCAATATCGGCGGAACTTGAGAGAGATAAACAAGAATCTGGTCCCTGACAACATTCTTATCACTTGGCAATATTTTGCTCTGATCACCTGCATAACAAAAATAATATAATACAAGGAACGACTAAGAAGCCTTGATTTATCAAGCAAAGAAACAAACATTTACCAGAATGAGGTTCCCATTGCTTAGCGATGAAATTCTTGAAATGGATACTAGCAGCTTGGCGTACTGAAAGGTCACAGCCACCATCAACAATTATTTGCAATACTCTTAACAAATGCTGCGGAGTGTGCTGAAACTGCAAAAAGTATATATTACAAGCAAAATTAAACCATAGAGCAGATATAAATGGTTTCCCTATCTTCAAACAGATTCTACCATGGAATCAAGTGAATCGCATTGAAAAAAACAACCAAACTCCGAGGTCGGATAAGCTTAGTTGTCTAACAATCTATAGAAGAAAAAAAATCAAAGCAAGAAGACGACAGAGCAATAATTAGAAGAAGAAAATTCCGCTTTACCTGATCAAGGCTCCGTTCAGCTGCTTTACGCTCTTCGGGATTCGAACTGAAAGCAGCCGCACCAACGATCAAAGCAAGGCTAGGCAGATCCATCTAATCAAATCCGAAATTCACAAACAGATTATGCGAAAAACAATGAGCAGGTCACGAATTTCAGGTCTTCCGGTCGTCTCTCCGGTAGACGAGAATAGATGATGAGACGACGAAGACAAGAGAGGTATAAGACGAAGGTCTAGGGTTTTATGATGAATGAATGGTTCGTTGGTCTGGAAAAGTCTCGCACGCGCGTGGTAATAATAGTGAAAAACCACGTGACACAATACAACCCAGAGACTTGTCTTGAGCTAGTCGCCGCGCCCTACTATACAACTTACTTACGGTTCAATTCTTTGAAGTATATACTATATAACCATATTTGAATATAATCATTAGTTTAAATTTTATTTCGTTTTTTTTTCCGATGGAATATTAAACTATCCAACCTAGATTTGTTATAATTTGAATGGCAAAAAATGCTATTTAAAAAATGCCTATATATCATAAATAAATAAAACAAATCTTTGTAGCATAACACTAAGCTAATAGGAGCATATTGTATTCAATCTTGATACGTTTGGTGGGAAGTCTAGTTATAAAATTATCAACAAAAAAAAAACACTAAGTGAAATTATGAATTATCTTTTGAATTTGGTAGGGTCATTCGACCTAATAGACAACTCATTGATTTCTATCTTACGTCATGGACAGTTCATCAAATGCGAATATAATATCTTTTAACCAGACAAAATAATGCAAATAGTAATGTCTTATTGATATTTATTTTGTCTAACAATTTATGACTAGATTTATACTCGCGGAAAAATATTTGTAAATTATAAATATTATTTATTTATAAATATAAGTTAAATATTTATATAATTTTAACTTTTATTTATAATTATTTTTATATATGTAAATTAAAGAAAAAATAATTGTTTTCAACGTATTTAATAATATTTTTTGTTAGTTTAATAAAATATATTGATTCTCTAATCATATTATTAACAATGACATATATTATAATTATTCTAGTAATTTAAGTTTATTTATATATTTATTTAAAATTTATTGTGCTCACGTGTAAAAATTGTTTTATTATTAAAATGATTCTTTTTCTGATTATTTAACGCTGTAAATGGGCCTGGGAAGTAGAGAAGGAAAATGGGCTTATGGGATTTTTAGTGAACTACAAACAAAGAGAAAGGACAAACTATCTAGTCCTCTTCTGCAAAATCTTTCTTTTGGCTTTAGATGATTACAAACATAAAAAAATTCTCATCTTGTTCATAACCCCACAAGTTCTTTCGTCCCTGTGCTAACGTAAGCGAAAGACCCTTCATGTGTTTTATCATATGACATTGTTTCTCTTACATCATCATCATCATCTCTTTCACAGTCGTCTACGTCGTCATCATCATCATCACTACTTATATCTTCCTCCTCATCATCATCAAATCCATATACCCTAGTAATGACGGTTGTTGTCTCATTTCTGAGACCAGTAAACTCCTTAGCTTCCTCCAACTCATCTTGAGTTGAAGCCAATGATAAAAGCACATTCTTAGCTTTCTGATCAGGTGCTACCCCACAACTCTCCATCTCCTTATACCAACCAAGTGCGCTCCCGAAATCCTTGCACCTCCCAGACGCATCCATTATACTTGTTAAGATGGTTTGATTCGCTTTGATGCCACTTAACCTCATTTTCTCATAAACTTCCATGATTTTATCAATCTCGTTTGCTTTTGCATACCCTTTTATCATTGTTCCGTAGGTGACTATATTTGGTTCAAAACCGTCTACTTTTATCCTCTTGAAGAATTTCTCAGCACCCTCCATGTCTGAGGCATTCACATACGCTGATAACATGGTTGTGTAAGAGCAGAGATCCGGGAAAAACCTGCGAGGGAAACAAGTTAATTGTTCTTACCAATCTAAATCATAGAAGCAAACATGGTAGAATTATTCTTTACCTGTCTCGTCGCATGCTCTTAAAGACAGTCTTTGCTTGCTCCACCATCCCAGAAATAGCGAATGCATCAAGCAAGATGTTATAAGCTTTATGCGTCGGCCTGGATAACAATAAAAGACAATCATAATATATCGAAAAGAGAGGTCCAGTTCATAATATATCGAAAAGAGAGGTCTAGTTCATAATATCTTCAGCCATAGCAGCAAAAGAAGAGTTGTCGGAAGCCAAAAAACAGAGATCCGAAAACTGACCTGACACCAGCATCAAGCATCTCTTCAAAAACAGATAGAGCTTCTTCTTCTCTTCTGGCTCTTCCATATGCTTTGATAAGTAAAGCATAACTAACAACATCAGGTTGAATACCAGATCTTTGCATCTGATATTTTAATTTTCAGAAAGGATTAGATCACTATTATTACAGGCCACGACATATCTCGACGGTCTATCTAGCGTATAATAATTACTTAAAAAGATTGGATTATTCAGATCACCTGGTCATAGATCTTAGAAACTTCTTTATAATTAGTTTCAAAGGACATAAGGCTATTGTAAGTGACAGTAGACTGTGGAACTCCTTTCTCAGCCATTGATGCAAATACTTTTCGAGCCTTATCATAATTTCCAGCCTTCTTGTACATGTATATCATCATGTGATACATCTTTTGATCCGGCTTCAATGGCGATCTCTTCTCATCTAAAAGAGTCTCAAAAACCTCTTCAGCTTCTTTAAACTTGCTCCCTTCTACAAAAGTCTTGAGTATAATCTGATAAGTTACAGCAGAAGGCTCTGGGCCAGAAGACTGCATCCTCCGAAATATCGCTTCAGCATTGTTGCATTTGCCTCCTCTTCCATAAGACTCCATGAGAGCGGTATAAGAAATCACGTTTGGACTCAAACCCATCTTACTCAGTATGCTCAAAACCCTTTCAGCTCCACTGAAGTTTCCTAGTTTCCCATAAGCTGTAATGAGCATCAGAAAATCCATTTCACTGAAGTTCCACCAGTTCTGATATCTAAGCCATTCAAGAATCTGTAAATCAAAAGACGGATGCAACGCGACAATTTTCATGTTAAATCTAAGAGCTTGCATAGTCTAACATTGCTGAGAGTAATCACAGGTTTTTTGTCCTGATGTAAGAAAAACTACATATAACAAGAAACACAGCTTTTGGCAGCGCCAATGCTGAAAACCTCAACAGTAGATTATGATGGCTCATATAATATCTCTATCAAGATTCAAGACTATTTTCATAAATTGGAACGTTCCACAACATAGAAGGGACTCATTCATTCTCCATACCTCACTGACAAGATTCCATTTCTTTAGCTGCTTAAATCTAACCAAAGTACCCAAAACAAGATCCTTGGGAAGACCTTGGTCACTGTCAGTTCTGTATTGCCTAAGCACCGGAACTGCAGAACCTGTAGATTCGATCTCTAACATTAGCCCTCTCCATCTCTTCTGATCCACCTCATCTGCTGCATCTTTGAAAACCTCAATTTTCTTTCTCTTTTGCAGGAATTTCCTTGGGGCCAGCATTCCCATACAAACAACTCTGAATCGGTTTTGGATTTTAACACCAACATTGGTAATATTGTTCTGTAGTTTCCTCTGGCTGACACAAAGATAAACACATAGCGAGACTTTTAGTAATGAATACCTAAAACGTCCAATAACCTAAAAAGATGTGATTAGAGGTAAAAGAACATAAACCCTAGGTCCCTAACAGTCGTGAACTCTCAGATAATAAACCACATAAGGACACACCTTAAGCTTACACAATTGATTAAATTAAACGAAACCCAGCACAGTTTTCGCAGAAATACGAAAAGGCGGTCCCTTGTAAGAGAATTATCCCAACCCCTCAATGGAAAATGAAAGAAATTCTAGAACAAAAGCAAGTCCCCAAAATGAAATTTGTTCAAAAAGGTAAGGTAGATAGGAAACAGAAAAGGAAACCTGTGATTACTTGATGGAACAGAGACAAACGGTTTAAAAATTACAGTCTGTGACATCTAAAGTACGCAGCTTCTCCTATGTCGCAGCAGCCAAGAGGAAGAAGAAGCTCTTATCCTTCAAAGTGGATATTTTTATTTTGTTTTTCTGGAGGGCTATAAAACCTTTTTTAATTTAAATTAATTTCATTAGACACAAAAATGGAGACGGGGTTTCATTGGGTAATTGACAATACTACCTCTATAGGCACTTGATATCCACACAGATGACTCATTTAGGTTTTGCGACATGGTTTCAAAGCAACTGTTTTAATATTTCGTGTAGTCTCAAATGGTGTAAGGTTCGTAATATTTGCAATATGGTCAAAAGTTATGTAGATTCAGAAAGAAAGATTAAAAAGATTAACTTTTGTCTTTGATTACACCAAAAAAGGGTTTGTATCTGAAATCTACTGAATTGATTGAGTTGAAAGAAAAGGAACGGCTTTGACCAGAATCAATGATTGAGTTGTAAGGAAGAAGAATACTTTTATTTCAGGTTTGCGTTTGGCATTAATACTTTAAAATCTCATAAAAAAATTTAAAGGTATATCATATGAAATCATAAAAACTAAACCCAACATTGTTCCCAAGGAAACGGAAAACACAAATGCTGAGGTTAAATTACATACGGGAGATCAGAAGCGGGACAGAAGCAGGAGCTTCCTCTTCAATCTCAAGTTCCAGCTCTCCATATCGCTCAAGCACGCGCATCCTGCAGTCCTCAGCAGCTACCAATCCGGTTGAATAAGCACCGTGCACTGATCCCGGGTAGCTCGAGCTAGTAGCTTCCCCAGCAAAGAATATATTATCCAATGGCACTCTCAACCTCTCGTAGAGGTCATGAGGCTTGTTTACAATGTCATAGCTATATGATCCCAATGAATTGATGTCTGATCCCCACCTTGATACCAAATAATGTATCTGCCAATAAAAACATTAAAGCTTCAACCATTAGCAAACAATATAGACTTAGGGGGGAGATAGATAGATAGATTAGAGAGTACTGGTGAAGATGCGTCCGGAAGAATTTTCTGGAGTTGCGAAAAAGCAAAATTGGCAGCTGATTCATCAGACATTTTCTCAATGTCTCTAGCCAGCTGACCAGCCGGCATATAAACAAGGACAGGATGGCTTGTGGCTTTATGCAGGTTCAAAAAATAACTGCATCCGTAGGAGGTTTCTGCAACCACTCCTATAAACTCTACGTTTGGCCAAAACACATTGTCAAAGTTCAATATGATCTTGTTCTCTATTCCTACACCGAGATCGTTGATAGCTTCTTGTTTCCACTCTGGAAGCTTTGGTTCAAATTCTATCATTCCTGACTTTAGAACTCCAAGAGGAAGAGCAATGACTGCAGCGTCCGCAAAAAACGTGTCACCTTTTTGGGTAGTCACCTTCACTCCATTGTAGCGCCTTGCAATCTTGGTAACCCTGACAAAATATAAGGCACAAAAGATTTAGCTGCAGACTCGGCAAATGGTGGAAACTTACTTGACAACCGAATTTTACCTGTGGGTTAATCGAATATCAAGACCTTTCGAAAGAGTGTTGATGACAGGACGATACCCTCTAACCATAAGACCATGCCCACCAGGCAACAGTTCTTCCTGCAATTAACAAATCAAAAACCAGAACGTACCTCAACCACCAAACCAAGGAGACAACTTAGTTACTAACCTTGTCCCAACACTTTGCCGAGATAGTTTCAGCGTCAGCAGCAAACCATCCTTCCATGCGGCACAAGTACCATTGAAGCACGTTATGGGCAAGCCCCTCCAACCTAGAAGTGAAAAATGTAATTGAGCTTACAACAAATAATAAAAGCGTATACAGTAACAAAAATCAAAGCAGTGAGTTGAGACAATATGTTTCCGTACCTCAGTTGAGGTGATCTCTTGAATACAATAGAAAAGGCTTGAGCTATAGACATGTCTTCAACCTGCTCATCCCTGACTTTTGAGATCTGCATTTTGTGAAACATCTATAAAATCAAAACACACAGAATCTAAACAGAATTTGATAAAAGAAAATTGGGGACCAAGTACACACCTCTTCTAGAATCTGCTCAAACGTTTTGCCAACCTTTGTTACCAATTCTTGCGAAACTTGATTGCCAGCTGTATCAAATAGAGCATAACTGCAGAAACAAGGATTGTCCCGTGGGTAATCTTCTCGAGAGGACTAATTAAGATTTACATTTGGGATATCCAAAACTGTTTGTACACACCTCTCAAGATCGTGATCATACAAGACCGAATTGTCGCCACTGGTACGATAAAGGGGCAAACCTAATTTCCCAATGACAGCAGCCAGAGGATTCTCTTTACAGACACCATGCAACCTGTCACAAAACAATGTTGCTTAGTTAGCTAAAAGATTCAAACATGACCAAATAGAAAGAAAGTTTGGAGGACCAATTTCTTTTACCAAGATGCACCCATATCAACAGGAAAACCGAATGAGTAATCAGTGTGAACTCGTCCACCAATTCTGTCTCGGGACTCCAATACCACAACCTATAAACGAATGAACACAAGTGATTAGGGCCTCAATTTGGTACAACATGTACTTGTACTTCTTCCTTCAGACAACATTGTAATCTTAAGGTTGCAGAAACTCGTGGCACAGACCTGAAAGGAAGCATCTTGAAGAATACGAGCAGCTGAAATCCCAGCCATACCGCCTCCGATCACGACCACTGACGGTGATCTCTTCTTCATCCTCTCGCCTGTTGAGACGGTAGCTGAAACACCAAGAACATTATGCAACAGTTCAGCGTATTGAGGCTAAAAACCCATGAAAAAAAAATACTTATATAGCACAACATAGTAATCTTCATCAAACAAACCCCAAATTTGTATATAGATATTTTAGAAGCAAGAATTTTAGCGAGGGAAACTGGCAACTACAGCTGAACAGAGCAAATCAGATAATAATCAAAAACGCCACACAGAAGGGCACAAATTGAGGACAACAAAAATCGTAGTATGTAAAATATAATACTTAATATTCATAAACTAAGACTGGAAAACCCTAAAATACTTCACAGGCATCTTGATTACACGAGAATTTAAAATTTTCAAAAAACAAAAAAAAAATTCAAGGGAAGTATGATAGTACCTTTGTTCAGCTGACGATCAGACTCCATGAATCAACAAATGTTCGGAGAATAATGAGACTAATTACCCTCGAGTTTATTATAAAACTTACTAGTAATATTGGGCGATAAAGGATCTAACGATTTCTGCTCGAAAAGAAAGAGCGAAATCGGCAATTGGGGAGAAAAACTAAGGATTGAGATCAGAAGACACGTAGTATTGAAGTAGCTTGAAATCGAAGATGTAAAACACAGTCGTCCAAAAAAATTCATGCGAATCCTCTTATCTTCCGAATTATATAGATCGGCGATGATCAGATTCGAATGCTTAATTGAATCGAACAATGAGGCAGAGAGGCAGAGAGGCAGAGAGACAGAGAGAGACTTTTCAAGGGACATCTCACAGTTTTTATATTAAATTAATCGTGTTTGTTTCAATTGCTGAGGTGTTGAAAGATAATTGGTTTGTTTATTCAATTTTATATACGCTTTTATTTTTACGTTAATTTTTATATACGCTTCTGATCTTTCCTACTTTTGAATGGACTAAATCTCGCTCTGTTTGTAAGACACGTGTCATCATATGATGACATCATCGATAATTTTCTGACGTCGAAGAAATTCGTACGAATCTTGAAGAATTAAAATCAGTTTAGCCCAATATTTTGTAAGCCCAACTAAGCCGCCTTCTGAATCATCTGGAAATTTTAATCGCTATGAAATTATAGCTTTTGCAATCAAACAATTGCGATAGAACCTGCGGCGATCAAACGAACAACAATATTACAGCGTCTAACCGCAGTGTCTGACCGCAGGTCACTGCCGTAGACGCTGCGGTAGACAAACGAACAACGCTCATATATCAATGTCGAAACAGATTACCTTCATCAACTAAATGATGTTGATGGTTATTATTTACTCACTACTCAGCCAGAATATATAAAGTATAAACAGAAACGATACAGGTATCTTTTTTGTTTTCAACACTTAATTTATATTACTATCATTTAACTGTTTGAGTATCATAGGTAATAAATCATCACTTTAAGAATATAATATCGGAGAGGTAATAATAATATACCACGTCAGCCAAATTTACCAATATGAAGACTGTCGGTGGTAGCCGGCGCCGACAGTTGACTTTGCTGTCCCGTCGTAGACCCAAATTTCAACATGTCCATTGGTTGTTGTATCGTCTGCGCCTGCATTTAATTTATAACAGTTTAAGCAAAAATCATAAATATATTTCAAACAAACTAGATTTATATTCATGTGATTATGAGAAAAAATATTCGTAAATTATATTTTATTAGTAAATATAAATTAAATTTTCATATAATTTTAACTTTTATTTAAAATTATTTTTAATATTAATTTTATATATATAAATTTAAAAAATTATTTTTTATAAATTTAAAGTTATTTTTTAGTTAGTTTAATAAAATATATTAATATTTTAATCAAATTAATAACAATGTCATATATTGTAATTATACGAATACGTTAAATCTATTTATATATTTATTTGAAATTTAATGTAATGATGAAACATAACTATTATATTTCTGTTAATAACACGTGAGAGTAAATTTATTTAATTAAATTGTTTTTCAAATAATATATTAGAGATTATGTAATAACTTAAATCTATTTATATTTATTTAAAATTATTTATAAATTAACGTATTTAAAATTTAAAAAAAATTATTGTTTGTGCAAATATAATACTATTTTTTGGTTAGTTGAATAAAATATACTGATTGTCTAACCAAATTAATATCAATAGTATATATTGTAATTTTTCTGGTAACTTAAACCCTTTTATATATTTAATTTAAAATTCGTTGTTGTGTTGACACATAAAATGTCATTTTTGTTATTAAGGTAAGGTTATTTTGTTAAAAAGTTTTTCAAATAATAAATTAGGGATTTACTCCCTCTCCACGAAAACGTTACCGTTTTATTGCTAACCTGAGTCGTCGTTGCCGTCGGCATCTGCGGAAACCCGTTCATGTACCTCGCCAGCTGCTCCGATAAGATTTGGTTCTGTGCTTGCATCTGCAACTGTACTGGGTTTTGACATACTAAACCGGGATGGTTCTGTACAGCGGAGCGGTTCATAACCGGGAATTGAGGTAATTGCATCTGACTCTGCATAGCCATCTGATTAATGAATGGAGATGATTGTACGCCGGCAAACATCATCGGATTCGCTGCTGCTGCAGCCGCCGCCGCCATTCCACTCCCCATCCACATCACTTGGATTTGCATTTGAAGTGATTTCAAGTAATCAATGGCTTCATCCAAAATGGAAGCTTTATCTGTCTGCAAATTTAAAATCGTTAAATAAATTCACTCGATTTCTTTGATTTTTTGTCATCTTAGAAGGAACTTAATTACTTTACTGCAGTGAGGTATGAGTTCTTGAAGAGCTTTCATTCTCTCATTGATCCGATCTCTCCTCCTCTATAATAAACCAATATCACAAAAATAGCAAAATTCATTAATTACAGTTAACGAATCTGTTGCTAAAAACACGCAATAACATGTAAATGTGAAAATACAATATTGACATGAAAGACGCATATATACCCTTTCTGAGAGGTTATGAACTTCAGCAGCACGGCTTCTTCGGGTAGATCCAGACCGTTGGCTCGATTTGTTACCCATGGCTTGATCATCGGTCGACATCAAACGTACATCAGACTGAGACACAGATTCTTGATCAGTGTCCATTAAATGTTTTCTTTTACGGTCAATGGTTACGCTTCTTCCACTACCGGTTTCTTTGCTGTTCCTTCCGTAGCTGCAACCGGACGAGCCACCAGACGAAGTGTCAAGTTTTTCTTCGACGTTCTTGCTTCTAACACTTATAGAAACCGGAGGTGGAGTCACCAGATGATCATTCGTATGCTGGTTGCTCCCACAGTGGCTCGGTCCAACGGTTAAAACCGAGGACCCAAACTTAGGAGGAGCCATGGCTTGAGCCTCGTGTTTAACCGTCTCCTCGACCGCCCGTGGCTTCTCGGGACGATCTGGACCATTGAGGTGATCGATCGAAGAGAAGAAATGGGAGGAAAACTCGGATTCGAAGGGGTCAGCTACGTCTTCAGGAGGGTATTGGATCCAGGACACGGTTTCTTGATCATCAAGAACAGTGTTATTAGGTTTTCCTCCAGTTTCTTGATTATCAAGAAAAGTATTGCTGGGTTTTCGTAGGATTTGATCATGTTTGTGGGTTTGGACTTGGACTGCTGGTTCTCTACGAGTTTGGCTTTGTAAAACCACTTGACCATCTCTCCATAGTAGCTCCACTAGTTCATCTTCTGGTCTGGCCGAAACATAAGTAAACACAAACATATACACATAAACAACAATAGCTGAAAAATACACATAGACTAAAAGTGAATCACTCTATAAATATAATATATACCTGATTGATCTTTTAGTAGTGGACATGTGAAAGTTATCTTCCAAATTCCAATCAGAAAATAGTTGTTCCATGTCAGATCTGTACAGAAGTCATTCAAATAAGAATATATTATTTCTTGTATACAAAAAAAACTAAGAGTTTGATATATAATTAATATAATGATTAACAGGAGCTTTTACATAAAAGGATGATGAAAGCAAACAACTTCGAAAGTTTTATTCCAAATCCCAACAGTTTAATCATTAGAAAAGATAGAGAAAATAATTAAAATAAACAAATCCTCTCTCCATCAATCTGGGAAGAAATGATTTTAATAAGCCACAAATAAAAACTAATTCCATATATAGTAAACTCTTGAAACCCGAAACTTAAAAGCAGTTACCAGATTTAGAAGCCAATGAATTAAGGGAAGATTTAGCTGTCTTCTGTTTTCTGCTTCACACGTAACAAAATCTGCATAAGAGTGAAGAAAAAGAAGAAGAGAAGTTTCTCTCTCTATATAAGCAAATTGATCAGAAACGGAGAGATGAAAGTTGAAACAGAACAGACAACGGAGAGAAGAGAGAAAGCTAAGGATCTTGCCAGGTACAGACAGAAAGCGACAAGAGAGAGGAAAGGCAAGCAGCAGAGATATCACAGCAAGGAAGAGCAAGGGAGCGGAGAAAAATGATTCGGTGGGGGCAATAATACAGAAACCAATCAGGATGAACGACACGTGGCGAGTTTTCAGACAGCGACTTGAGAGTTAATGGGACCCACCACTTCTGTTGGATGTTGTCTGTGAAGGTGAGGAGAGATCTATTGCTCGATTTCTAGAGGTGGTTTCTGATCTGCACCTTATCTGAACACTATTAACAAATGATTAAGGGTGTTTTGGTCAAATCACATCTTCAAATATGTTTCTTCTTCAGACAATAATAATGGCTGAAATAAGCTCTGTCTTTTTCTACGTTGTTTTTTTTCTGCTTGGAAAATATGGAAGAGTTTATAAATATCTGAATTCGATTTTCTGTCATAGTCTTAATGAAAATGATTTCTGAATAAATCATCATTTTTTAACCTCCCCATTTTCCAAATCGCATTAAATTCACATGTTCAATAGTAAAAACCTTCACCGACAATATAATAACTATGAAAAATTTATGAAAACACAATTCACTTTTTGACAACTAATTAATCCCAAAAACTTGGATTGTTAACGACATTGAAATTAATATGCAATCATAATAATATGTCGCGAACCTTCGATTTATACGTGACTCGTTGTCATGGACCACAAACAATATGGTCCACCCGAATTCTGCTGCACAGAAGCCTTATCACATTAGTTTCATATTAATTAGTTAAATTTCGAACCCTTATCACATAAACTGTGTTTGTTAAAACTAATAGATAGAAGACTCAAGACTGCAAGTTACAAGTTGAGAAATAATAGTGGGGGCAATCGTGGATAGTGCATTCAGTGAAAGGAAACGTTTTCATTAAAGACTTGGGGCCTCATTTGCTTTAATTATTTCTACAAGAAAGCGACGAGTTTGTAGTGGCGTCTATTCAGAGCTATCGAAAGCCATCAGCCAAGCAATGTAAGTAAGTTTCTTTGTAGCCATATACATATATAACACTTGGTTGAACCAAATTATTCCTTATTGTTATTTCATTTCCCAAAGACATTTAAATATTCTTTTGTGTCGAATTTGATATGTTGCGAGTTGTGTGAACTAGCTAGGTTAGATCAACTAAAGTATTTTTAAAGTTTATTTAAGAAAAATGTCTTATGACCAAAGGGAAATTTATGTTATCTTGTCGAAATTGGTTATAAAATTAAACGATCTATTTTTTAGTAATATAAAAGCATATTTTTTTTTATTTGCGATTCTATTAAATTTCGGTTCATATGTTTTTGTATATAAAATGGTTTTTTTTGACTCTGAGTTAGTTATATGTTGGAATTCATATGGTCAAACTGATGTCGGCATAAGTCGTCGCCTTGCTGGATCATTAATTTCATCATCTAACCAATATATGAGTGAAAGCTATGATTAGATTTCCGCAACATAATAAACCAATAATCTATGTTGAAAATAACTGTATAACTTTACGGCTTTGAGTTTAATGTATGGAATTCATATGGTCAAACTGATGTCGGCATAAGTCGTCGCCTTGCTGGATCATTAATTTCATCATCTAACCAATATATGAGTGAAAGCTATGATTAGATTTCCGCAACATAATAAACCAATAATCTATGTTGAAAATAACTGTATAACTTAACCATTATATATATACGTATATTTAACCATTATTTTATCCGATTTAATTGATAAAAAAAATTGTATCTTTGTGATGATTTGTTAATATAAGGACACAAGAATTTTACTATCGACATTACAAATTTTCACCATCAATCAAAGAGTTTTGCACAAATGTTTAACTCGCATTTTGTTTGTGTTTTATATTTAAGATTTAATAATAAAAAAAGAACAAAAAAAATGTGATGAATTGTGCAGTCAATGTTTTATTCATATGCACAAAGTCTTTTCCTTAGATATTTTTTCATGAAATTATAAATCCTTGTTGTAATTCTATAAGAATTGTGACTTTTTGGGCTCATCCGAATTATGAGAATGGATTCACATGGTGAAATAAGAAACCAATAATTGATCTTGACAATATATTTTTCTAACAATGTCTGCAGACCACAATAAACAAATCTAATTATATATCAATCAGTAAAGTTGATTATCGAAAGACCCAATTATTGGGCTTATCAGAAAGGTCCAATTTTTCCGTAAAAATTAAAGATTTCAGAAAAGGGCCCAATAAAACCCTAACTTGACAAGAGACCGTTCTGATATATTTCAGGTACTAAAACTTCAAACTCATAATTTCAAATGTCTGTTTAGTGTGTGGAAAATGCAAAAACATTTGTAAGTTTGAAATTTTGCATAAGGTAAAATTAGACCACATCAATGGTCGAAACAATTTGACCAGCAGATTTTAGGTCTTCGGTTTTCTTGCATAACAAGCCAACCCATATCCGGTTAAACTGTAAAATCTCCATCACAATCGCAAACGCTGCAATAGTAAAGATCATGGTTATATTCGTTTTTCAGCCGCCGCAGAAATATGTGGTTGTGGCTGCGGTAGATTATTGTTCATTTAACTACCATAATATATGCGGCAGACACAACGGTCAGACGTTGCGTCATTCATCGCAAATTTTTGGATCGCTAATTAAAACATCGTTACAACTAAAAATTTATAATCAACCGCAATCGCAATTGCCGATAGCAGATAAACGAACAATATATACCATAGCCGCATGCGTATGTGACGATCAAACGAACAAAACTGATATATATTATATTTCAAAATTTAATAATATTTTAGATATATTAATAATTAATCTTTATTAAATTTTTATAAAAAATTGTAGATAATCCACGAACCAACAAAAATCTATTTTAGCTCGCACCTATTTTACATGTAAATATATATATATTTTTGTATCCATATTCACATATTGTATTGTCCGGAATAAATGATTTAGTTAAAAATTCTGTTGTAAATTTCAAATAAGTTTACACTATATTAAGAATGTTGGTACACTACTGTAAATAGTTTTCGTGTAAGATGATTCTATAATATTTTATAAGATAAAGTAAATAAATAATCAAAACTGTAATGTATATCTTATTTGTATCCAATCAAATATCGTGATAACGAAAGTCAAAAAACAAAGCATGTTTTGTTTGGGTTGACTTTGAATAGTGTTATAATGAAAAGTATCAACTTCTCCCTGGTCAACTTTTCTCTGGTCAACTTCTAACTTCACGTTTTCCGGGATGTTGAATTAATTTAATGGTTATTATTTAGATTTAAAGCATTAAATCACGAATAATTAGCTTAATTTTGATTTAAAGTTTTGATGTAAAAAAAGTAGCCAAATCATTGAGAGAATATTCTTTTTGGGGTGACATTTGAATTCCTTTTGAGTGATTCTTTTACTCTATAAGACTGGTGATAAACATTTAAAAATATATTTAATTTTCATGATTTTTTATTTAAGTTAATATTTTGTCTTTAATGACTTTTCTGCGATTTAGTACCTCTTAAATCTTATCCCTAATATATTATTTGAGAAATATTTTAGCAAAGAAATCTTATCTCTACGTGTGATTTACAAGTATGTCATGCTGACGTGTCAAACCATGAGAGCTTTTTAAAGCAAATATTATACAAGACATAATTTACTAGAGTATTTACGAAAATAGCATTAGACCAATATTTATTACTATACTATATGTATATAACTAATATTTTAACCTAAAAGACAAACATAATATGAAATAAAAATATTAATTTTTTTAAAAATTAGTCAAACAAAATATAAAACCAAATTTTAGAATAATTCAATATTTATCACATATACAATTTTTACCTATTTAATAATATTATTTTTCTAAGATATTAATAATTTAATTTATTTGTATAATCTGATTTTTATTTTATATTTTATTTGTATAATCAATATTAAACTTTTAGAAAATATTTTAAATAAAAAAATCAATTATAAATAAATAAATAATTATAATATGTGAATATTTTTCCACACACAAGATGTGGGTCTAAATCTAGTTTTTAAATTACTGTTTAAGTAATTGGTCAAAGTCAAACAGCTTAAAACAAAACGTAAGGTCTCATCCCTCGCCGTCGACTATACAAAACTCTACTTGATTTAAAATTGATTCAAATTGAAAAGTATGGTTATAACCGGTCAACTTTAACGTCTTTGCTTTATAGTAAGATAAATACACACTAGTGACCAACCAAGGTTTATATTTTGATTTGCAACTATATTATAGTGTCACGAGGTTTTTTTTTTTTTTGTCTCTCTCCAATATATCTAACTAGCTTTTTATATCCACGTCATGCATGGGGAAAAATATTCATAAATTATATTTTATTAGTAAATATAAATTAAATATTTATATAATTTTAACTTTTATTTAAAATTATTTTTGACATTAATTTTTGTATATAATTATTTTTTTATGAATTTAATAGTATTTTTTTTGTTAGTTTAATAAAATATATTAATACTATAACCAAATTAATAACAATGACATATATTGTAATTATTCGAATAAGTTAACCCTATTTATATATTTATTTGAAATTTACGGTAATGATGAAATGTACGAATGATATTTCTGTTAATAACATGTGAAAGTAAAGTTATTTTCTTAAATTTTTTCCCAAATAATATATTAGAAATTAGGTAATAACTTAAATCTATTTATATTTATTTGAAATATTTATAAATTAACGTATTAAAAATTTAAAGAAATAAAAATTATTGTTTTTGCAAATATAATACTATTTTTTAGTTATTTGAATAAAATATATTGATTTTCTAGCCAAATTAATATCAGTGACATGTATTGTAATTATTCTAGTAAATTAAACCTTTTTACATATTTAAAATGAAACTAATTGTGATGTTTATACGTCAACATGATATTTTTATTATTAACACGTCATGATAAAGTTATTTTGTTAAAAAGTTTCACAAATAATATATTAGAGATTGTTTGGTTTGGCGGTCAAACTACTATTTTTCCTCAATAGATTTGTCATTACTATTATTTTGTTGTTGTTAAACAGTACTTTTAATATTATAACGTATGTTTTATGAATCGGGTTGTTGGTGTAATAGGTAAAGATTTTGACTTGGTGTTTTAGTAGAACCGGTCCCTAATCCAAAATTTTGAATATAGAAATTGATCTTTTTTCTTTTCAAATGGTTATTCAACACAACTTTCGGTAAGAGAACACTCCATGATGTTCGAGTAACATAAACCAAGTTTATGATAGATAATTAAAAATGGAAAAATGTAAGAAAATAATTGTTCGAAGAAACATTACACAGCATCCCTTTTTACTCGAATGGTTACTGTCCTTTTTTCCCCTTTCATGTTTAGTTCTTCGTATGAAACCGCGTGAAGAAGAAGATGACTTTGGTCAACAATTATCAACTATTATTTTATCCATTTTCAGTAATCTGACTTCACCAGATCCTGACTGTTCTTTGCTCTCTCTCTCTCTCTCTATTTCTCTCTCTTTCTCTCTCACACATTTTCTCTATTCTTTCGAAATCTCGAGTCCTTTACAATCGAAACCAATAAATCTCCCCAAAGTTATTATTTTCGACTTTTATTTTCATCGAAAAGAAGAAAACTTCTGCGTCTGCACTTTTTTTTTCCATCTCACTATTCTTTCCCGGCGATTCCGTGCTTGATCGTTGTCGGCAATTTTTTTTGTTCAAGCATATCTACTAATGTTCTCCAAGCATAGTTTCATTCTTTCTCTTATTTTCTTCTTCATTATAGCATTTTCCGGCGACTCTAGAGCTCTCGCTGGAAACAATGAGCAGAAGAACACCTCGGGATTTTCTGGGTTTGACTTTCCGAATCCGATGCGATTCGGCTCTGTTTCTTCTTCCACAAACAACGATTGCGGTTTCTCTTCACCGGAGAATGAATCCACCACCAAGGAAAAGATCGGAGAAAACAAGACGATGAAGTTTCATTTAAAGCGTCGACAGACTACAACGAAGCAACAAACAGAGAAGACAACAACAACAAATTCAGTTCTTGAGCTTCAAATCCGAGATCTCACTAGAATCCAAACGCTTCACAAAAGGGCCTTGGAGAAGAAGAACCAAAACACTGTTTCAAGACCGAAGAAACAGAATAATATGAAGGAATTGGTTACATCGGTGGAGGAGCAGCGTGGTCAATTGGTGGCTACACTTGAGTCTGGTATGACTCTCGGTTCAGGCGAGTACTTCATGGACGTGTTGGTTGGTTCACCACCAAAACACTTCTCCTTGATTCTTGACACAGGGAGTGACCTAAACTGGATTCAGTGTCTACCTTGCTACGACTGTTTCCAGCAAAACGGTGCGTTTTATGACCCTGCAGCTTCTGCTTCCTTCAAGAACATAACTTGCAATGACCCAAGATGCAACCTAGTCTCATCACCTGATCCTCCAAAGCCCTGCAAATCAGATAGCCAATCCTGCCCTTATTACTACTGGTATGGGGATAGCTCCAACACTACCGGAGATTTTGCATTGGAGACTTTCACGGTTAATCTCACGACGAATGGAGGGAATTCGGAATTGTATAACATCGAAAACATGATGTTCGGTTGTGGACATTGGAATAGAGGTCTCTTCCATGGTGCTGCAGGGTTGCTTGGGTTAGGAAGAGGACCACTTTCATTTTCCTCTCAGCTTCAGTCTCTTTATGGTCATTCCTTTTCTTATTGCCTTGTCGATAGAAACAGCGATGCAAACGTTAGTAGCAAGTTAATTTTCGGGGAAGACAAGGATTTGCTGAACCACCCGAATCTGAATTTTACTTCTTTTGTTGCCGAGAAAGAAAACCTCGTCGACACATTTTACTACGTACAGATCAAATCCATCCTAGTCGGGGGCGAAATTCTAAACATACCTGAAGAAACATGGAATATCACATCGGATGGTGCTGGAGGGACCATCATTGATTCGGGTACAACCTTAAGTTATTTTGCAGAACCTGCATATGAAATCATCAAAAACAAGATTGCTAAGATATTGAAAGGGAAGTACCCGGTCTATAGGGATTTCCCGATCCTAGATCCTTGCTTCAACGTATCTGGTGTCAACAACATTCAGCTCCCTGAGCTTGGGATAGCTTTTTCTGATGGCGCAGTTTGGAATTTCCCAACCGAGAATTCTTTCATATGGCTGAATGAGGATTTGGTTTGCTTGGCGATGCTAGGAACTCCCAAATCAGCTTTTTCCATCATTGGAAACTACCAACAACAGAATTTTCATATACTCTATGATACAAAGAGGTCCAGGCTCGGGTATGCACCCACAAAGTGTGCAGATATATAACCTTCTTGTCGACTGATACAGATATGTCCATTAAAGCAACTGTACACAATAAAGCAACAACAAGAAGAACAGATTCTTGTTCCTTCTATTATTTTCATTCTTTAGGATATTCCTTCAACAATGTATTGCTTTAGTAGAACAAAGATCATTTCAAACTAATGTACTTATTCAACTTCTTTTGGGAATACAAGGGCGTTAATCTTGTTTGCTATATGCATTTTCACCAGCTTTAGTTCAACATTTATGGGAAGAGCTGGATATAGCTATGAGTTAGGGATTAATTTGGTAAAATTAGTTATGAGTTAAGAATAGTTACCTAAGGGAATGGTGAAAAATCATCATCTTTGTTGATCCAATTGATTGCGGATTGTGAATCTCCTTGGAGCCACCGTCACTGAAGTAACATGAAGGCAATAGTATTTGGAATTACCTAAGCACCGTTTTGTGGAACTCAGTTGTTCCGAGAAGATCTGATTTGTGTGCGTGGTGATGAAGAAGAAGCTTGAATTGAGAAGGTTCAGATGGTTTTCAAATCGCATCAGAAGAAATTTAGTGAATAACTGCAGAAATCGAGGAAGAAGATGAAGTTTCCTCTCTCTCTGCACACACAAGTTCGTTCAAAGACCTAAATCCAACAGTCTAGAGAGTAGAGACAATAATGATACTAAATAGAAAGTAAAAAAGAAGCTTCACGATATCGCAAACACACAAATCAACCTGAGCAAGGTCGGTCTATCAGATCCGTGACGCCACACTCGCTCCGGTTAGTTCAAATCAGAAGAGAGTTGCAGAAAACAGATGACACTGTTTTACATTGAGGCGAAAAGAAGAAGAATGGTTTGGAATTGGGTAAAGCACTGAAGATAACTCAATGCCACTGATTCCATAGTGCCTTCCTTTTGAATTTTCAAACTTCGATTATGAGCATTTTCTGAACTTCATCTTAGCTTCAAACCATATTATAAATCCTATGATTTAATTCAAGACTAGATTTATATTCATAGAGAAAATTATTTGCAAAATATATTATTAGTAAATATAAATTAAATATTTATATAATTTAAATTATTTTTAATATTAATTTTTGTATATGTAAATTAATCAAAAAATAATTATTTTTATTAATTTAATAGTATTTTTTTGTATTTAATAAAATATATTAATTTTTGTAACCAAATCAATAACAATAACATATATTATAATTATTATAATAATATAAATACATTTATAAATTTAATTGAAACTCATTTTGTTGATAACAGATGATCATGACATTTTTTTAATAACACATTAGATTAAATTTATTTTATTAAAATTTTCTTCAAATAATATATTAGATATTTGATTTGTTTGTTTTAATATTTACCAACAAAATTATAAATCCTCTCATTAGAGAAATTTCATACCAGTCCAAAGTATTTAATACTATAAAATATATGTTTTTTTCATGAATTAGATTCACAAACTATAAATACTATATTTTTATATAGGTCATTTTCTAATGATGTCAAGAAAGAATATATTCGTCAAACCATTAATTAGTCTGTCTAAAAGTTACGTAACTGGAAAGAAACAAAACTTTAAATAGAGGAAAATCAATCCCAACGACATCAGGATGCTTTCCAGCATTGCTGAGACTGAACAATGGATATTATTTGTTTGGAAGATGTTTCATGGATCTCAAATCATCGTAGGAAAAGCATCAATTGAGCAATCAATAGTTTCTCCCATAAAAGCAGAAGCATTGCAATGTTAAGGACAGTTAAAGAAGTTAGTAAACTGGTTTACTCGAAGGTTGTCTTTGTTTGGGATTGTCAAATGTCGTATGATCAATTGATTAACTTTGCAAAACGAGGCAAGAATAAAGATTGATGCATCTCTAAGTATAGCAACAACTTATGTTAAAGATATCATTGTTTTATCTTTTGTATGTGCTTCGTTTTCTTTTTTCCTTTTTATGTGAAAAAGGAATGTCCTATGAGAAATAGATAGGATTGCTAAATTAGTAGGAGGGAAAACAAATCAAATCATGTAGTACCATGGAGATTTGTAATAATGACAATCGTATAAAATAATATTATTTCAAAATTTTGTTTTAAATATATCACTAATTATTTAAATTTTCAAAATAATATAAATTTAATATTAAAATAATTAAAAATCTTTTCTTAAAAAAAAATTTAAAATTTAAAATATAAAATGTGAATTCAAATATTATGTTTTAATTTTATATAATTTAAATAAATATTTATTTTTACATAATAATTTGTGATATTTTATGAATTTTATTTTTAATTTGATAAATTTAGAAACAAATTTAAAAGTTTGTTATTTTATGGTATTACTATTGTAATAATTTCAGAGTAATTAGTAATATACTTCTTTGTTCTCAAAAGAATTATCTTTTTAGGTTTTTAATGTACTTTTTATTAATTAATGTTAATAAATTGTAATTATTAAATATATGAACTGAGTGTATTGGAATTTGTGAACTACTGCTGATTTTAAGTTATTAAAAATATTTAACGAAAAACATATTATATTAACAATAAAATATTAATTATGTGATATAAAAAATTAAAATTAATTAATATAAATTGTGTGAAACTATATTAAATCATTGTTTTAGAAACTAAAGGAATAGTAAGTTGACCAAAAAAGAAAAAGTATATCCTGAGCCTCTCCTGCGCCGTACCACTTATATCATTTTCTCACTAAAATTATAATTTATTGTATTTTTCTGGAAAAGTAATGTGATATAGTAATTTTCTTTTTCAGACCAGACCCAACCCATCCCCTACAAACCATCTGTCTCGGTGTTCTCTGCAAACCTAAAATCTCGTTATTCGATCTCAGGGAGGATCGAGAAAGAGAGGATTCGTCATGAAGATCGTAACGACGCTTTTTGAATCGAAGACGGAAAAATGCTATTCTCCGAGCTTCATCGCTGTCAATCTCTGTCTGGCTTTTATCGATGGCGCACTCGCTATCATCGCACTCCTTCAGGTTCTCTCTTTCTCTTAGAATTCTGATTCTAGGTCATTTTTGTTTCATTAGGTTTCGTTTTTGTTGTTTTCCTTGAAATCCGATTTGATTTCTGAATGCTAGATTGTGTGATACCGTTTGGGTCTGTTTGGAAGGGGCAGCATTGTGCTAAATTTCGTATTTTTTAGACGCGATGAGATTTGAGATTTTTTAACTTTGGTGTTGAATTCAAGGAATTGGGTGATTTTAGTATTCAGAGCTGTGTCTGTTTTTGATTTATGATGTTGTTGACCTTTCAGGTCAACTCTTTGAATAACTCACGGAGCTGTAGTGTGTTTGTGTAGAATGAGAGATTTGATTCAGGGAATCTGAATATAATATGAGTTAGCAGTAGAAAGTAGAATATATTCTTTCTGAAAGTGCTATGAGTGTATATTAAGATTTGTCATGGTTCCTATGTACTTTTGGACACTGAAGTAATAAAAAGTCTTATTCTCTTTTTGTCGGTATGGGCTTATAATATTTATCTTGGGTGCCTACTGCTTCCAGTTAACTAGATTTCACAGGCGGGATAAACGAGTTGGATGGACGCGGCAAAAAGTAATTATGCTGATCTTTTTGTTTCTTATCCATCCCAGTTTAGGATCTATGTTATTGTTATATACTTATATTGATATAGATAGTTCTTATTACTTTTCATGGTTTGTATCTAACATCAATGGAAATTGCAGGTGCTTCATCTTATGATTGGCTCCTCAAACACTGGTAAAATCCTCAGGACAGGACATTCCTTAAACGGAGAAAATGAGGGAGAATTAGGTTTGTTGAGTCTAAGTGACGAGCAACTGTGAATAAGATCTCTACTCTATTTGTTGGCAGGCTCTTTTGTTTATTTTGTGGCTGCGATTATAGCGACTTGCACAAGGTGGCATCATTGGTCCAACGCATTCGGTTTTCTACTAATGGGTAAAAATTATATTCCTTTGTTAAGGTTTGTGTATGTTTTTCTTTGATTTCTCCTTCAATTTAAGTCCCGTACTAATCAAATTGTACTTGCAGCCTTTCCCAAAATTCTGTTTCTGGCAACTTTTCTCCTGCTTCTCTCTTTCTGGTACGTATATTTTCCTTACTCTCTGATCATATAGTTTTGTATCAAAATAATGATGTGAGATAAGATAATGATGCTTCTTAATGTTATAGGGTAGATGTTTGCCATCAGGGAAATGGAGAGGAGGAGGAGGATGATGATGAAGCAAATAGCATCCAGCAAGTGTTGCTCGAAAAAAGCAAGAGCAAAGCAGGTTCTTCAAGTGCAAGTGATCGCAGAAAGTGTTGCTCTTTCCAGGGGATTCATGTTGGAACCCGTCAGAAATTTGTTGTTGCGGTATGAGATACTTTCGGTTTTGTGCATTACTCACTTGCCAAGTTCTTCCTGTGATCTTTACAAATGTTTCTTCTTTGGTAGGCGGTTGTTCTTGTGTTCATCTTAATGATATCATTTGCAATCCTTATCTGGATTGCTTCCGGAAAGAATTTTGCTGATTCTTCATTATTGGCTCAGGTATGCGGTATTCCAGATCCACCACTTGATAAGCTATTTCTACATGTTGATATTTCCTTTTTTTTCCTATCATAAACGTTCTTGCACTCGATATTTTTGCTCTGTTGTCTTCTTATAAATTCACTTCTTTTGTAGGTGTATGTAGATATTTTTGCTTCAATAATCCTAATCACGGGAGGTGGAATATGCTTCTATGGTGAGTGACTACGTCACTTCTTTCCTGGTTTAAGCTATTGAACTTTTTCTTGCAGCTTTTCAAATATGTTAGTGATTAACAGGCTTAATGCTATGATCTTATTTATCTTGCCACAATGAGACCATTAGGCGTGACATAGTAGCAGAAATTCACAAACTCGTTGATATACTTTCTCATTCTCTAGGCACACGTCTGCTCTTTAATCTAAGGAAGGTTCGGTCTGAACAAGTTTCATCAGAGATGCGAAAGGTAACTAATAATTCTTATTGACTTCCATAGTTTTTTCCATACCTTGCACATATCAGTCATATCCTTACATTAAGAGTATATTTTAACCATTGATAGGTATCGGGTTTAGCAGGCGTCTCAGTTGTATGCTTTACTGTGAGCTCTTTAATCGCTCTTCTCACAAACATTCCTGTAAGACATTATTACCAAAAGTATTTGTAATAAAAAAACTAACATTTGTCAGTATTCTTAACCAAAAACAATTTATGATCTCAGCTCTTCTACCATTGGAACCCAAGCAAATTACATGGCATCAAGGCATTGGTTCTTCTGATCATATACTATTTCATAGGTAAAGGATAATAAATTAGTTTCCTTTGCCGGTTTTTAAGACCTCAAATGTAGTAAGAAGGCGCTTTGGCAGGTTCCACGGTACCATTGGGTTTTGTTTTATGGGTTTTGCGGGAGTTACCCCCTCAAAACATTGCGAGTAGGCAAGAAGAAGCCACAAGAATTACTTACTTCAACTATGAAACTGTTGCAAGGCAGCCTCCTCAGCAGTGGACTTCCACAACCGTTTTGAAAAATCAGGTACACAATTCAAATTAGCAAAGGGGAGATTTGTTGTAAACTGTAAACCCCAAAACTAATGTAACCAATCATAAAGTTCATTCTTTGAAGTAAATCTATTTGTTGTTGGTTTGGACTCGGGTGGTGTAGGTTTCTAAGGCAAGTCCTATATGACCCAAAGAATCCGCCAATGTTCTTCTCTTTCTTACCCTGGTGAAAAACCTTGCTGAGTTGCGTAATGGTTCTAGGCTCAATATGGTGTGTCGTGGTGAGTGAAATGAAAATGGAAACAAAAGCTCGTTTTCTTCTCTTTGCGAAGACAACAATTTGTTTATAAGATCGAATGGAGGTTGAATCTGGGAAGGCTCTGTAAATATTTGATTTGATTGCAGTTTTTAGTTTTAGTTGCACTTGTATGCTATGTTTTGCACTTGTGGATATTCTGCCTAGGAAGATATTTGATATTCCTTTCTTTAAACACAGTCGTTTTTAACTGCTTTCCTGTAATTATGAATACTAACAAAACGGCAGCCTAAGTTTTGAGATTTTTAAACGTCGCCGTACTGAGAAGGTAGCTTTGTACACGTTGTCGTTTTGCTTTCCTCTTTAAAATTTTTATCGCATATTTTTTATTATTATCTGAGATCTTAAAACGGTGTCGTATCGTTTGGTGTTTAGCGTCAAATTGACGAATCGGGTAAAAAGCAAAATAATTTGTCATAAATAGCCGTTGTGACCTTTTTGGATATTTGTGGTCATAGTCATGGTTTCCTGTTTTCGTCTTCTCTCCACTGTCACCTTCCTCGCTAAGCAAAAGAATTTAGAGAGCTTCCTACTATGCCCAGAGAAAAAAGCAAAAAGCGAGGGAAAAAAGAAAGATCAAAGCCAAGCAAAAGATGAAAAAGCTAAGACGGAAAAAGCCAGAAAGTAGAAATATATATAAAATTTTAACCAATCTCTCGAAGAAAGTCCTTTTCCTTCTTTATCGATCTTCTTTTCTTTTGTGTTTCCTATAAAGAATACAGAAGCAGATCAATTATCGAACATGATAATCGGTTACTTTGTTATCAGTGAACTCGTTGATTTGACGGAGAAATTATTCGGTAGTTGTTTCGATTCACGGCGGCCATGGAGGCTAGTTCAAGTGGAACGACGGAATTGCCACGGTCTTTGTCTCGGAGGGCTCCTTCGCGTGCTACCACTATGATGATTGATAGACCAAATGAAGATGCTAGCGCCATGGATAGTGAGCTTGTTCCTTCGTCCCTCGCTTCTATTGCTCCGATTCTTCGTGTCGCTAATGAAATCGAAAAGGATAATCCTCGAGTGGCTTATCTCTGTGAGTTTGATTTTTCGTTTTCTTTCAATGTTTGTTGTTATTGATGAAATCCGCTCTTGAGACTTGCTTAAGCTAAAATAGTAAAATATACTGTAAGATACACAAACTTAGTAAAACCTTTTTTTCCGAATTTTGGAAGTGCTCTGCTTTCTATATAAACTGGTTATACTATTATTTAAATTACTCGAATTTTTAACATTTTAGGTATTTACAAAACGATGTTACGTAACAGTTTCTGTTTAAATAAATATTTAACATAGTTTCAAAACAAAAATTGAACAACTAACATTGGGTTTTGGTAACTTAAATTTGTTTAGTGGTTTTACTAATCTTAGGTTATCGATTTATATTTGAATTTTATTTAAATGAAAATCGTTACTAATTAACAGAAAATACAGAAAAATGAAGTAGTTTAGAGAATTGAAGTTTGAGAGTTTAAACAAACAAGAAGAATTTGTTCCTGTAGTCTTGTTTGCTTTACCCAGTTTCTACTTTAAGGATGTTGTATAGATTGGGTTCATAAATAGACAGTTATATAAGGAGTAAGGTTGGCTTTTATAATGTCATCTGAGCACACGGTCAGTATAATTTGTGTAACACTCAATTATTCTTATACCAGGCCGCTTTCATGCTTTTGAGAAGGCTCATAGGATGGATGCTACATCGAGTGGACGAGGTGTTCGTCAATTTAAGACCTATCTGCTACATAGACTGGAGAAGGTATGTACTTGCTTGGTGAAATGATGTCTCTAGCTAAGAGGTAAAAACATTTCCACCTTACTTGATCATTTAGAGCTGAGGCGTCCTATTTGTTTTAGGAAGAAGAGGAAACCAAACCTCAGCTGGCAAAAAACGACCCTAGAGAAATTCAGGCATATTACCAGAATTTCTATGAGAAATATATTAAAGAAGGAGAAACATCAAGAAAACCGTGAGTGCACTTTCCTAATTCCTGGAAAAGGTTCACTAAACTGTCTTCTTATGTTCTCGGTCTTTTATTTTTTTTGCTAAAGGGAGGAGATGGCCAGGCTTTATCAAATTGCCTCGGTCTTATACGATGTACTGAAGACGGTTGTACCCTCTCCAAAAGTGGATAATGAGGTTCGACTTTTGCGCAGTAAATTCCCGTAATGAATATTTGATGAGACTGCTTTCTAAAGCCTCGTTTCCATATGCTTGTTTCCTTCTTCTATTATTTTAGACCCGTAAATATGCTGAAGAAGTTGAAAGGAAAAGGGATAGATATGAGCACTACAACATACTTCCTTTATATGCGGTCGGGACTAAACCAGCAATTGTGGAACTTCCTGAGGTGCGAACACAGGATGACTGCTACAAAATCAGTATGCTAGAGAAATATTTACACTCTGTTTTTTCTCGTCATGTTATGTGCTGCGACAAAATAGGTCAAGGCTGCATTCAGTGCTGTTCGTAATGTGCGTAATCTTCCTCAGCGAAGAGTTCACTTGCCATCTAATGCTCCTGATGAAATGCGCAAGGCTAGAACTAGGCGTTTCAATGACATACTTGAATGGCTTGCTTCTGAGTTCGGGTTTCAGGTAATGTGCTACTTAAATGTCTGTGTACTATTTATTGTGTATAACTCCTATTGTGGTTACGTTGATTTTCTAGGCTCACGTACTGCTTGCGTTTTTTTGACGCTTATAAATTAAGTTTCGTAATATGTTTACTCACTTTCTCGAGACTACTGCATAGATAAGCATAACACTAGCTTTGCAGTGTCTGTCAAAATTATGTACAAGAGATAAACATGTCAACTTTGAGTAATCACATGAACCATGTGTGTCACATGGTAAAGTTTCTTACAGCACATCGTCAGATGATTTGGCAATTTTTTTACTTAGATGTGTTTGCAAGTCCGTTTCTTTACTTTCTTTCTTATGCAAAGCGTTGCATATTCGTTGTTGCTTCAATTCATATTGTGATTGAAGAGGGGGAGCGTGGCAAATCAGAGGGAGCACATAATACTGCTTCTTGCTAATGCTGATATTAGAAACAGAAATAATGAAGAATATGATGAGGTGAGCATTGTTATAGGGGGTGCTTTATATTTGTCTTCTACACATCCTCCTGTTACCCATTATGGTTAGTAATGTTGTAAGTGCAGTTGAAACCAAGCACAGTCACCGAGTTGATGGACAAAACCTTTAAAAATTATTGCTCATGGTGTAAATATTTGCACTGTAAGTCTAATCTCAGGTATGCCATATTCTTGATCTAGATTATGTGTTAAGTTCCAATAATTTTATATGACTTTTTTACATTATGTTGTGTCCTTTGGTCACATATCTGATGTTGCATGCTTCAACTTGGTTCTTAAAAGGTTTCCAGCAGATTGTGATGAACAGCAGCTGCAGCTTATCTATATTTCCCTGTACCTTTTGATATGGGGTGAGGCCTCAAATGTTAGATTCATGCCCGAATGCATCTGCTATATCTTTCATCATGTAAGTTTTCTCAGCTGTAGAATTAGATATGCATACCTTCCATAGCTTTCTTCAGGTACTGTGTGGTTTAAAATGCTTTTCTTGTCTGTTTTGTTTTGTTACTGTTCTCAAGATGGCAAATGATGTCTACGGAATTTTGTTTAGCAATGTTGAAGCTGTAAGTGGTGAGGCATACGAAACAGAGGAAATTATTGATGAAGAATCCTTTCTGAGAAATGTTATTACTCCAATCTATCAGGTCATACGCAAGGTACGTATATCAAGGTGATTCAAGTTGTATATTCTTATTAGGAACTGGACATTTTTCTTTTGACTGAAAATGATTGTACTTACCTTGAAGGAAGCCAGAAGGAACAAGGGGGGCACAGCAAGCCATTCACAATGGAGAAATTATGATGATTTGAATGAATACTTTTGGTGACTTGCTGATGCACTTGCTTAACTATTATTTAAACATGTCTATTTTTGATCTGGTTTCTGATTGCCAACATCCTCATTTATTAAAGGTCTAGGAAATGCTTCAAGATAGGATGGCCTCTGGACCCTACTGCAGACTTTTTTCTAAGCTCTGACGAGATAACCCCACAGGATGAGGTATCTTTCATTTTCTTCTTATGCGCTGTATTTGATTAGCTTTGGTAGGATATGAGACAATGTATTTGTGGAAGGTATGTGCGTTTAGTTTGAGGAAGCAGTGTTAAACTGCGGTTGAAAGATGCCTATACTTGCCGCTGGGAGATTTTTCTTCACATAGTCATTAATATTTTAATGTAGACACAGATAACATATCCTTATCTTATGTTTTAGGTCAGAAAGCACAGAGATACCCTTTAAAATGTTTATTCTTTGACCAATCTAAGGCTAATGAGTCTACATATAACTTCCATAAGTTCATATCAAGTTACTTCTGGGGCAAACAAGTCCAAAATATGATACAGCAGCAATATGATCATTTCAAATCTCTCTGTAAGACTTCTATTTTGAGATACTGCAGAAATATGATCATGTAGGTCTAATGTATTGCAGAGGCTGAATCAAGTCACTTACGGGAAAAGCAAGCCTAAAACCAACTTTGTTGAAGTCCGCACATTCTGGAACCTCTTCAGAAACTTTGATCGAATGTGGATATTCTTTGTCATGGCTTTTCAGGTAAGGTTAGTTTTGTAAAAGAGTTGATTGGTCTGAAAAGAAAATTTTCTTAAATGATCAGATTTGTCCTTATCTTTCATAGGCTATGGTAATAGTTGGATGGAATGGTTCTGGGTCTCTTGCAGCTATTTTTGAGAAGGATGTCTTCAAAAAAGTGTTAACCATTTTTATTACTTCAGCGTATCTGACTCTTTTACAAGGTTGTGATTTCCATTTTAATTTCTTGGTTCCTAGGGAAGATTTTTTTTATTTGATGTCCTAATGGAATTCTTTGTTTTCTTTCTCCCTCCTCACAATTCTGTATATAGCTGCACTGGATATTATCCTTAATTTCAACGCCTGGAAGAGTTTCAAGTTTTCCCAGATATTGCGGTACCTTCTGAAATTCGCAGTAGCAGCTATGTGGGCGGTGCTGCTTCCAATTGCTTACTCAAAGTCTGTCCAACGCCCAACTGGAGTTGTAAAGTTTTTCAGCACTTGGACTGGGGACTGGAAGGATAAGTCTTTTTATACATACGCAGTTTCATTTTACGTGTTACCAAACATATTGGCTGCTTTCTTGTTCCTCATTCCACCATTCCGGAGAATCATGGAATGTTCAGACATGCCAATTATCAAGCTTATCATGTGGTGGGCTCAGGCAAGTATTAAACTATACTTGTGATTCTCAAAAATACTGGTTTTCAACTTTTTTTTTCTTTTTGTCATCTTTGTTTCTTTATGATTTTATCTTGTAGCCAAAACTATATGTTGGAAGAGGTATGCATGAGGATATGCTCTCTCTCGTCAAGTGAGTGATCACCACATATCTTGTTACCATAAGCTAATTTCATAAAGATTATTTAACTCTTATACTAGCCTGTTCTCATATGGCACAAACTTTAATGCTCAGATATACCTCCTTCTGGATTATGCTACTGATCAGCAAGCTTGCTTTCAACTATTATGTGGAGGTCGGATTTTGCCTTTATCTTACCCTCTTGAACTTCTAGTTGCTCCAATGTAGGCTGTCTAGATACTTACGCGAGCTATGAATATGTGTTTGTTACTTACTGCGTATATACAGTTTTGGATATGATTAGTGACTTTGCGAGCACCACATCTACTCAGACTTTATAACTATTGCTAGTAAACTCCTGTCATGGGAGCTAGTTCTACCGACATGACAGAGATATTCTATTTGGTTATACAGTTCTCAGATGATGGTCTCTTTCTACTTCAATCTGTCTTGCTTGTACTTATTCACATTGTGCCAATGCTGAGTCTACTCTGGAATAGAGTCTTCGTGGTGTGATTTTACTTTAAGCATTGATGACTATCATTATATCTTGCGAACAGATACTGCCCCTTATTACGCCAACAAAGATGATAATGAATTTGCACATTGGTAACTACCAGTGGCATGAGTTTTTTCCACATGGTCAGTTTTCAAGTCACCTCCTTCTTGTTGCAACGTGCATTTCATTCCGCTTGCTTTAACTAATTTATGATCTTATATAGCAAGTAACAATATTGGAGTGGTCATTTCTGTATGGGCTCCAATTGTACTGGTAAGTAGAGATTAAAGGAGCTCCCAAGAAAAGAAACACTGCTGTTATTATGGCTTACTTATTTGCGTGTGTTATATTTTGAGTAGGTTTACCTGATGGATACTCAAATATGGTACGCCATTTTTTCCACCCTGTTTGGAGGCATAAATGGGGCCTTCAGTCATTTAGGAGAAGTAAGTGATATTGTAACGACAGAAATACTACACAAATATAAACATTGCTGTTTACTGTATAACCTCGTAGATGAGTACCTTGATGGAACTTCAACTGTTTGGTTTTAGTAAATGTTTATTTCTTGAAACGTTTGTGTTATCACAGATACGGACCCTTGGGATGTTGCGGTCTAGATTTGAGTCAATACCACTTGCCTTCAGCCGCACCCTCATGCCATCAGATGCTAAAAGAAAACACACGGTACCACCTCTTTTAAAAATTAGTGTACTTACATGTCCAAGTTTACAGACAAAGTACTTTAACACTTTTAGGAAGGTGGATCA